>PVHY01015612.1:0-35629 GCA_004024945.1 Uropsilus gracilis | reverse complement strand
CCATGCCAAGTGCGCTGCCTGCGGTTTAACTCACTCAGTGGCCACACTGCCTCTGGAGGAAGTGTGTGTCAGGAACCCCCAGGCAGGCCAGGACCAGTGGGCTGGGGTGGCCAGTCGTGTTTCCTCTCTCTGGGAGCAAATGTCGCTGTAGCACAGCGCAGAGGACTTGCCAAAGGATGAAGTCTAGGTGGGAGATGCTTTTCCCCTTGTTCTTTTTCTTTTTTGTTCTTCTTTCTTTCTTTTTTTCTGAGACTAGATCTTGTTATTTTTGTCTGTGGAACCGCAGGCTCACGTTGCCTGGGGTACCACGGACTCAAGCCATCCCCAGCCTCAGCTTCCCAGGTAGCTGGGATTACAGGCATGCGCCACCACGCCCAGCTATTTTTTGGGACTAGGTCTCTCTGTGTTGCCCCGGGCAGGACTCAGACCGCGATCCCCAGTCCCAGCTGCGCTCCATAGGCTGAAGCTTACAGGCATGTGCCACCGTGCCTGACACTCCTTGTTCTTTTTCCACATCACAAAAATGTGGGCCAACTTGCTTCTCAGCAAGGAAAATGGATAGCACTGTCTATACTTTGAGTCTATAATAAAGAGGTAAGTTCCCCAAGGCAAAGACCTCACAAACAACATGAATATAAGATTTGGGAAAGTGGGGTAGGGGAAAGCAGGTGGGGAAAAGGTTGGGGGTTGGGGGGAGGTACATAGGATGGTAATTTTTTAATTACTGCTTGAACCTTAGAAAGAAGAGACATCTTATCTACTGCAGATTGTGAAACCAGGTTGGGTAGTTTTTAAAGATTAAAGTTATCTTGAGGAGAAAATAAAGGGTCTTTGTTGAAAAGTTCTTCTGACTGACCTCTGTATCTTTAAGTTCTAAATCTTTCACTATTTGCTGGTACTCAAAAATTAGTGTTATTGTAGGTGCCTGGAAATTAGGTGTGAGTCTCACCTAAAGTTCAGTGTAGAATCCCCCTTAACAGAGAGCAGTCTGTGTTGGAGGTTCAGCAACTCACCTGCGGTTTCATGGTAGTGTTAATGTAGATGCCTGGAAATTAGGTGTGAGTCTCACCTAAAGCTCAGTGTAGAATCCCCCTCAACAGAGAGCAGTCTGTGTCGGAGGTTCAGCAACACACCTGCGGTTTCATGGCTATTACGTGAGCCAGGATGTAATGTAAGGCAGTCTGATCTAAAACCGCCAATCAGGAACTATCTTCTCAGGAACCCAACACTTTGATTTAATGTGGACAAAGGGCTAGAGCACAGCTCCGCATCGTCCTTCTGTCATCGTGGTTAAAACATTGCAAAATAATGGTTTAATTAGATTAAACCCTCTACACCTCTCATCCCAAATGTATGTCATGGTTCACACTTGAGAGCTGGCTATTTTTAACAAAACTCACTTCAAAAGACAAATTTATGTCATTTGCAGCAACATGGATAGAGCTAGAAGGAATCATGTTAGCAGAAATAAACCAGAAAGAAAAAGAGAAATTATATGAGGGATAGGGAAAACAAACAAACAGACAAGAAAAATTTAAAACTGTCAACAGAACTGAAGCATAGAGCAAGAGAGGAGGAGGAGGGTAAAACTGGGGGAGGGAAGGACACAAGAGATTAAGATAGTTCACGGGTGATAAGGTAGTGGGAGAACCTCAGGTAGACAATGATGTAAATATATATGTATGTAATTAAAAAATTAATTATAGAAAAATAAAATATTTATTCAAAATTCATTTAAAAAAACTCACTTGACAAAGCTTAGAACAAACAGAAAAATGTCACATGGGACAACTGATTTTATTTCAAAACTAGCCACAGGTGCTTGGCACTCTGGTGGAAGGTGAGTGGAACATGCGCACGTATTAAGGGTGAAGCTGAAATCCCCAGTTATATATTGTGTGAACAACTGACAAATCAATACAATTTTAAAAGATAGCAATGGGCTAAAAAAAAGGGGAGGGGGTTAGTCCCTCTTTTTTTATCATTAGTTTTTATTTATTTTAGATGGTCAAATTCACTAGTTCATTTTTAAAAGCAGTTTTCAAAGAGCACTTATGCTTCTTTTTCTTAAAAGTGACAAAGGAAAAGAATAGTTGTTGTTTTCCTATTTAAATGAATGAAATGAGCCCTACCCATACCCCTGGTTCAGCCATGCTGCCAGGCACTGAGCTCCCAACCATCCAGCCATGCTCCTTTCGGGGTTCGGGGTTTGGGGAGCGCAAGGTAGGGGGGTCCTGCTGCCTGCCAGGTGGGGGAAGGTGGGGAATAGTCCTGCCCACAGGCCCAGTTCAGCCATACTGCACTGAGCTGGGGGGGGGGGCTGGCGGGGGATAGTGGGTGGTAGGGGTCATTCCCTCTGGTCTTCTCCAAATCCAGCAACTAAATCAGTGATTCAATGGCAGTTGCACATGAATACAGAGGTGAAAAACAAAGTATTCCAGAACAACAAACATGTCAGATCCATGGGACACAGGACTAAAAGACTGATTATAGAAACGAACTACCTCAGAAATTCAACCACTGTGATCTACAACGATGGGAACAGAGATGTTCATCGTGTTCAGAGATGCCTTCAGCATGATCAAAGGACCCTCCCACTTTAGGGGGTGAGGAAAGCCACAGAGACAGGCAGTGGCCCCATGACGAACCGGACCAACCATCTGCCAGGACCTATCTTGATCAAAAAATTTTGCACAAACTTTTGCCAGGAGAAATGCTCTCAATGCCAGCAACCAGAACTACAAAACAAAGAAGGAGCAAAATATGACAGAAGATGGGTTGGAGCAGTTAACCAGAAAGAAGGAGGAAGCTCTGAAAGAACACAATCATGTGTGAACTGGTGGCCAGCAGCAAAAAGACACTTGGAAAACTAAGCATAGACCACTATGTCCCAGGAAACCACATCTACACTGGACAAAAGGACCTTGCTACAGGAAAGAAAAGGAAGAACCCAAGGGACTAAAAATTAAACAATAAATGGCAGTGAAAGACGAGATGGAGAGACCAGGGAGATGGGATGGGGGAGGAATACCCAAAAGGCAAATGTAAACAAAACTTATTCAATAAAAATATATATTACTAAAAATAAATAAGTAAATAAATGAAATGGTAACTGTGACACAAAATCAGCTAGATCACACGCAGGTATCCATACACATACACACCACATTCAAATGCAAACTTAAACTGGAGACCCACTTGTGAAAAAAAGTAATGTTAACTTACCTGCATCCATATTGGCAGTCAAATATTCTGGTTCATCTATAAAACAAAAAGGCCAATATTTAAAGCAGAATATATGGTAAAAACTAAATCATTAAGATCACTTTGACTTCGCTAATAAGTTTCTGTCCTAGCATTTGTCCTTCCTTTAAAATGGACAATACAAAATTCCCAACTCATACCCTCTGCCCCTGTGGATGGTTTAGACAGCTAGGTAGTTGGAAAGGCTCAAGATGAAAGATATGGGACTTTGCAGGCCTAGAGGAGACGTGTCTGTGGGCGTAGGGGATGGCAAGGCTCCTGGGCTGTAGCTGGCTGCATTCAGAGCAGAGAATGCCCAGGGCAGAGAGGCAAAGCTCCTCTCTCAAATCTGCATCCACTTTAGCAGGTGTTGATGGAAGGCCCCAGAGTCGGAGCTGACCTTTAAAACAGTCCTCTGGCTCTGTACTCAGCAGGACACCCACCACAGGGCTCATGCAGTGACCTCTTTCCCTGGTCTCAGAATGGGGCACACTTAGGATTCAGCACAAACAAGTAAACAACAAGGAGTCTGTCTTCTTCCCCAGACTTTAGTTTGAAAACATGGTAGGACCCTTTGCAGTGTGCTGCCCAGAACACCCGGGTCATGGACGGGGTGATGTCTGTGATGGAGGACGCGTCCAGAATCAATCGTCTTCACTTGTGGAAAGCAGCAGTGTATGAGGGCAATTCGCTCTGCTGCAGACATGCTGTGTCTCGACCCTGGATGTCGCCAACTCTTAGGACGAGACGTGTATCAATCATGCCACCGCGCTGCGGTATTTCCTGGGATGGAGATAAGTTCTGCCCAGAGCTGCCACAAAAGTACCCTCCCGAATCAGAGACTCAAACATCCACACCAAGTGCTCAACAAAGACAGGCGGGTGTGGAACGTGGAAGCAGGTAGAGAGCTGGAGCTTCAGCTAAGAGGAACACCTCCTATCTCTCCAGCCCCCTCTGGCACACCAGAGGGTGGGCAACAGCACATCTCTCACCTGTCACCCAGCTTCCTGACTTCTTTGGAATGTCTCAAAAGACATAGTGATGACTGTTGTCCCCACAGGTGAATTCTCCTGTTATCACACATCCCCGCATCCTCCCTCCTGTATGTCACCTATGCTTTGCTATTTCCTCATGACATCATTGTAACATTTCCTCCTGGAGTTTATAAGGAACTTCACAACATCATTAAAGTTGGACCTGGATATGCTTCCCAGGATCCCCGTGCTGTGGGCTGGCCTCCCAGGTCTCTATCAAGCTCTTCCGTCATTTCCTCTTTATTCCACACATGACATGACTCCGAATAGGTGGGAAGTCGAGCGCAGTTGCTGTGTGCCAGGTGTGAGGACAGCACAGAGCTGCAAAGCACGCATACAAGGGGTGATCTGTGCCTTTGATGCTCTGAAGACGATGGTGTTTTGGTCAACAAAGCTGTCTGGACAAGGTGGAGAGACGGGTGGCAGGATGGAGGATGATCTTGCAACATCGAAGCCCGACATGGATTCATCCTTAGGATCAGCAGAAGGAAAGCTGCAACCTCAGTATGAGACGAGATGGTGTGCACAGGAGAAAGGCCAGCGAGAAGAGAAGGGTGCTAGGACAGGCAGGCACAGAGGAGCAGCTCAGAGTAGTGGGTTATGACGCAGTCTCAGATTACCAGGCGACACTATGCCCTGGCAGTGGGAAACCAGCACAATGACAAAGAGGGATGATGTGCAGGCCGTGGACTGGGGAGAGCTGCTGGTGACTGTGAGGCCAAGCAGGAGCTGGTTAGTCAAATCAATTAGATGCCAACCCCAAGACCCCACAACTTCTGATCAGGCAAGGTGTCGCTGAGAGACCCTCCCACACTCAGTGACTTGTGATTTTTTTTTTTTTTTGAGACTATTTTGCCTGGGGAACTGCAAGCTCACGTTGCCTGGGATACCATGGATTCAAGCATTCCCCAGCCTCAGCTTCCCAGGTAGTTGGGATTGCAGGTGCATGCCACCACACCTAGCTATTCTTTGAGACTAGGTCTCACCATGTTACCCTGGGCAGGTCTCGAATCTGTGGACTCAAGGGATCCCTAATCTTGGTCTCCCTTCTTAAGCTGGGATTAAAGGTGCGTACCACCATTCCCAGCCCTAACAGTTGCCTCTGTTTTTGAGGACAAAGTAAAGAGGAAGAAAGGCATTTGGTAAAGGGGGTCATGGCACAGAGTTGGTCCATTTGGGGTGGCTTTCTGGCCAGCAAGCTGCGAATGAAATGAAATGTGGGAATGAAAGTTTATTCTACTGTAGAAAAAGGCGTCTGTGGCCAGTGATGTTATAACTGAGTTATTGGTGACACAAGGTCACCTCCTTCTTGGTTAATAGCTACTTAAAATATAAAAAACCAGTGGGATCTTAGATCCTTTTTGATTTATACTATCCCAAGAATTTAATAAATTTTTTTTACCTTGATCTGTACGTGCAACACCTGTAAAACAAAACACAAAATAAAAAATGTTAACACAATAATGGACAATTTTTAGGTGAGATAAACATGTAATATACCAAATTGATATATTACACATTTATTTATCATAAAAGTGGTAACATCTAATTCTTGTTTGCAACTCTGTAATATACATCTTCTATTAGAAAGACAGATTTACCTTTTATTTTAGGTATCCCAGCTTCTATAAACAAAACAAAACAAAACAGTCATTATATCAGAGATAATTTTCACTTGTATGAAAACAAATACAAATCATTTCTATTTCAGGGTTAGTATACAACAAGCTGATATTTATGAAAAGGTAAAAGGGATACTTCAACCTAAAACGAATACTTCATCTTGCATTTAAACACACACTGATTTCAACACAGCAAAGGATTCATTTTGACTTGAATTTTAAAAAGAAGTCCATACTTCAGATATATGTGAAAACACTCAACAACTAACTTACTATGGAGTTCTACAAAATTCCTAGTATTTTTAACAGATAGGAACCAAAGATAGGCTTAAAAACAAATTAATGAATGCATGGTATATGTTTCCTTGGTTGGAAGATTCAAATGTGTCCACTTGGAGAAAGCAAAACACACATGCATGTATTTGTTTTACATCTGCTCTCACTTGTTTCTCTCAGAGGGGAAGAATTAGAAGCATCTCACATTCAACAGCCAAAGTTCATTCCAAAGGAGGATGAACTGGAATCATGGTGAGAGATGTCTGGATGTGGCTTAATCCAGAAATGCACTAAGAAAAGTGAGCTTTCAATGAAAGACTATGTGGCAGACCCTTAAACTGCTGAAAATAGAGCTCCCTTTCTATCCAGCAATCCCACTGCTAGGAATCTACGCAAAAGTTACAAAAACTCTAATCCAAAAAGACACCTGTACCTGAATTTTTATTGCAGCACTATTTACAATAACCAGGATATGGAAGCAACCCATGTCCCCAAATAGACGAATGGATCAGAAAGCTGTGGTTTGTGTACATGATGGAATATTATCCATCAATCAAAAAAGACAAACCTATCATTCACAGCAACATGGATGGAGCTAGAAGGAATCATGCTAGCATAAATAAGCCAGAAAGTAAGAAAGAGAAATACTAGATGGTCTTATTTATATGAGGGATACAGGAAAAACAAACAAGCAGATAGGAAAGTTATAAACTAACTCTCAGCAAAATTGAAGCATAGAGCATGGGGTGGGGGAAAGCAGGAGTGGAAGGGGCACAAAAGACTAAGACGATGGTTCATGAGTGGTAAGGTGTTAGGAGAACCCAGGGTAGATAACGATGCAAAATAAAACAAATGAAATTTTTTTAAAAAATGAGCTTTGTGTTGTAGTTTCTTCATTGCGGTAGGTTTTTCCTGATCAATTACCAATTCTGTTCTCTGATATTAAACTTTAGAATTCTGTATCCAGCGAGGGAGTTGGAGGGAGAGAGAAAGAAGCGGTGGAGAAAAACCCTAAACATACAGATCCATGAAATCAAACTGCTAAACTTCAACAGTCGATGTCATAAGAGATTAAGATATTTCATCGGTGATAAAGTGGTGGGAGAACCCCGGGGTAGACAATGATGTGAAAAATAGATGTATATATAAATATAAACATATATACATACATATACATGTGCAATCAAATTAAAAAATAAATTTATATTAAAAAAAGCCGATGTCATGGTTTCCTGTTCTCCTCCCTGAAAAATGTCTTGAGATGTCTTCCTCCTGCTTTATTAAGGACTGCACTAAAATTCATAGAGAACATAAGAGTGCTCAGTGGCATCTATATCCATCCAAAGAAATGACATGATTTGATCTGAGTTTTTTTTTTAGACACACAACGGAGGGTCTATGGAAAATTAATGAAACAGTCAGTCAGCTCCAACACGTGTCATACTAGGAATTGCTCCCATTTAACTAATACTAACGCATTTATCCAGAGAGCTTCAGCCCTCATTTAGTTTGGCTTTAGTGACTTCCCCCAGGATCTTTTGATCTTTATCTTTCCTGTAGAGCAGGAAAAGTATGGCAGATAGAGACACCATTGTCAACCATGGACAGTGTTTCACAACCCCCCCCCCCCCCATTGGGTTCTGGAACCACATGGCAGAAGCTTCAGCTCCCTGGTGGCAGGTGCATCCAAACCACTGCCATGAGCAATAAAAAAATGAAGGAAAACAGCTGGGACTACATCAAACTAAAAAGTTTCTGTACAGCAAAAGAAACAATAGGCAAAAGAAACCCAACCTACTGGGAGAAAATTTTTTCCCTCCAGACAAGTGATCCAGGGTCTGATAACAATGATCCACAAAGAGCTCATACAACGCAACAAAAACAAAGCAAAAATCCCAATCAAAAAATGGGGAGAAGAAATAAAAAGACATTTCACCAAAGAGGAAATACAGATGGCCAATAGGCACATGAAAGAATGCTCCACATCACTAATAATCAGGGAAATGCAAATTAAAACCACACTGAGATATACCATCTTACACCAGTATGAATTGCCCATATAAAACAAACAAACAAACAAAAACCGGACAACAACAAATGTTGGCGTGGGTGTGGAGAAAAAGGAACTCTCCTGCACTGCTGGTGGGAGTGCAAACTGGACCAGCCACTATGGAAGACTGTGTGGAGGACCTCAAACAATTGAAAGTGGACTTACCATTTGACTCAGCAATCCCACTACTGGGAATCTACCCAGAGGACATGAAAACACTAATTCAAAAGGACACCTGTATGCACATGTTCATTGCAGCTCTGTTTACAATTGCCAAGATATGGAAACAACCCAAATGTCCCAAAACCAATGAATGGCTGAACAAAATGCAATATATGTACATGATGGAATACTACGCATTAATCAAGGAGGACAAACATATGTCATTTGCAGCAACATGGCTGGAACTAGAAGGGATCATAGTAGCAGAAGTAAGCCAAAAAGAAAAAAAGAAATATAGGATGGTTTCACTTATATGACAGATATAGGGAAAAACAAACAAATGAATAAGAAAAATTAGAAACAACCAAAGGGGCTAAACGATGGAACATAGAGAGGAGGAGGAGGAAGAGGAAGGTGGGGGAGGCAGAGGACACAAAAGAATAGGATGGCTAACAGTTGTTAGGGAAATGGGAAAACTCCAGGGCACACAATAATGTAATATATATAAATATATATACAAAATTTTTAAAAATTTAATTAAAAAAGAAGCAATGCCTGGGGCCTCCTTCGGCCAGCCTGCAGTTGGACAGTGGCCCAGGAGCACAGGCCCAGCCTCCACTTACCTGCACAAACATTTAGGGCTTCGTCGTCTCCAGTGATGCAATCCACTTCCCCGTTGCACAGGCGGTTGCGGGGGATGCACACGCCAGACTTGCACCAGAACCCTGTTTCTTTGCACCCTGCACCATGAGAGAGGGAGAAGGTTTGTTCTCATGCTTACCTGGACTGAGTGGGAAGCCAACATTCTCGCTGGCACAGTGCTTCTGACTTGAGTGGGGAGACCACCCCTGGCGTGGCCCGGCCAGCGGGCAGCTACCTTTGCAGCACAGCTCATCGCTCTGGTCGCCGCAGTCATTGAGGCCGTTGCAAGCCTTCTTCCAGCTGATGAGTTTCCCGTTCACGCACTGGAAGGTGTTGTTGTCCAGAGAGACTGTCTTGGGGGCATGAGCCTCATGAGATGGATGGAGGGGTGGATGGGTGACGTCTGGAACATATTTTTTGGAATAGTACGGACATTAAGGAACACATTTTTGGAATGGTACGGACATCAAATCAGCGAATAACAGATGATATAAAATGTACTGGGAAGCCAGGCATGGTGGCGTGTACCTGCCAGCAACAGTTTATGGAGTCGTGGCGGGGTTTGGGGATCACGGTTTGAGTCCCGCCCAGGGCAACACAGTGAGACCTAGTCCTAAAAAATAGCTGGGTGTCGTGGCATGCACCCAGCTACCTGAGAAGCTGAGGCTGGGGATTGCTTGAGTCCCTGGTACCCTGGGCAACGCAAGCCTGAAGTTCCATGGGCAAAAATAGTGAGACCTAGTCTCAGAAAAACAAAAAAAACCAAAAAAGTACTGGGAAGCTGGCGTGGTGGCATGCGCCTGTAGTCCAAGCACTGGGAGGCAACAGGCCAGGGATTGCCTGAGTTCATGGGTTCGAGACTACCCCAGACAACATAGCGAGACCTGGTCTTGAAAAAAGCAGCTGGGCGTGGTGGTGGGCACCTGTAATCTCAGCTACCTGGGAGGCTGAGGTTGGGGATCACTTGAGTCCGAGGGATACTACCCTGGGCAACCTAGCAAGACCTAGTCTCATCAAACAAACAAACAAAATAAATAAATAAATAGATAAATAAATTAAATGTACTGGAAGCACTGATACAGAATCAGTGGTTAATGAAAGGATGAAGGCCAAATGGTGTGTGGGAAAAACAGCCAGCACTGGAGGTGGAAATTTTTGCACTGGGAGATGGGGTGTGGTGGCCTTTGGAGCCCCGGCCTATGTGGCCCTTTCTCATGCTACCCCACCATCTCCAAGCCCTCCTTGGACAGTGCCGTGTACATTTCCACAGCTCTTTTGTGCCAGCACCAAAATGGCTTAGGTCTTTGATGGCTGTCATAGACTACCCTGGGAGGGAGGCCATGGGTGAGTGCGGGGAATCTGAGCCTCTGAGGAGGCCTCTCCTGCATCTTAAGGAACATGCCAGGTGGGCCTCTCCAAGGAGAGGCTGAGGTCTCGTGTGTGCATGATATGTATTTGCTCTATTAGCTTTCATCCAAGTGCTCAAGGAAGCAAATGATGCCAAACCATATAACTCCCCATGAGGGCCCTGGAAAGAGATCATGCTAGGATGTAAGAGGACACAGGGGAAAAGCACCATGTTGAACATGACCAGCAGCTGCGTAAACAGCTCAAATAGCAAGCCACCCACCTGTTCCTGCTTTGGAGCACACCACGGCAGCTAACCGCCTAGAACTGCTGCCTCTCTTAGAAAAAGTACATTCAGCCAAAGTGGTCTCCAGGCCTCGACAGTCCACGTGCACACACTCGGTGGAATTCATGTGAACATCTGCAGGCAGATGGAAACGTCCTCTAGCTTCCAGAGCACCTCTGCAAGTAAAACAAGTGAACCAGTCAGACAGAAGGTGCTAGTGCTTTGCAGTCATAACCCCAATGCAGGACCTAAGGGTCTAGAGTAATTTCCTCTCACTTATTATGTAGAAGTGAGAGCTGGGGTAGGACATATACATTCCCGAGGCTCAATATCTTCACCTGGAGAAGGGAATGAAACTACCTGAGCTGAGTAAAGATGAGTTAGAACCACGGCTGTAAAGGTACTAGCAGAAGGTGAAACGTGGCAAGAACTCCACATGCTCTGAACAAGAAACTCCCCTGATTCTTGTTGAGGAGAAATGCTTCTTCCTCACTTTGAATGTTTTGTTCCAAACTCAGATACATCAGTTGTTGTTCTCTCTCTACCTCTTTGTTGCTCTTTAGGGAGTGGGTTACTTTGATGAGGGGATTTTGGAAATATGAATCAGGTACGTTTCACCTTTTCTTTTTTGGGGGGCTCTCTGCCTGCCCTCCAGTGTACTAAAGTTGACCTGGTTGGTTTCATCACCACCTAGGATTTGGGAGATTAAGTTGGTTTAATTCTAGCAGGTGCATTTTGCTTTTACACTAAGTGCATCCTCCAATCAGTCTTGTCAGTATCAGGGTGACATTTCAGGGCCTACATACATTTGCCTCAGTGATCAACATCCTATGGATGCTGTGATATGGAGAACTATTTGCCCAGAACTTCTCATTAGAAGTAAATGGGGGAAATTGGGTAAAAAAAAAATAAAAGATTGAACAAAGTTGCATCAGGCAGAGGTCAACAAAGGAAAGTGATCATATCATTAAAAATATCAGGCAAATTAAAATTAAGGGCAAAGAAGAGGGGAAAAATAGAACAAGGAGTTATTTTTAATTATTTCAGAGCCACAATGAGGAAACTGGTCAGAAACAGAAAATAGCATCAAAATATGAGAACAGATGTGAGCCACTAGGGGCAATCTAATAGGCAGATCATCTGAAAAACTTCTCAACCTAAAGCTACCTACCAGTACTAGGTGAAACACAATAAATACCTTGAGTGGAGTAAAAAGAAAGTAAAGGAAATGATCATTGGATAAAATCAGAAGTCTGCCCATGAGCTCAGGCAAAATATGATAAGAGCAGAACACAAAGAGATTACCAGTCATAGGTGGTAGGTCAAAAACTGCAATTAATTTCAATTAATTAGCAATTAATTTCAGAGGCACCTGAAACACAGTGCAACTAAATTCTAGAAGCTCATGGTGGTAATGACAACATTCTCTGTGTTATTACTGAAGAGGAATTTCTGAAGACTTCTTAAATGGAGGATTGGTTAACCCAACCACGAAAGGACTAAAAACGGAATATGAAATTTTCAAACCAAGTAGAGGAAGAAAAGGAGATGGCTGAAAAAAAGCAGTAACTGTATTCATTGTATATGTTAGAAAAGAAAGAGAAACAACCCAAATGCCCCCAAAACAGATAAATGGATCAGAAAGTTGTGGTAGGGTCATCTATGCCTACCTCTCCTCTGAGCCTTAGATTGGCCTCTTATTTTATCTCCTTTATTTCTGATCTTTCTTTTCCTTTTTCTTAAATAAACTGCATCTATCACCACTCCTCTCCCCCCCACCCCTAGAAAAAAGGGAAACTGGTCTATGTACACAATGGAATATTATTCATCAATCAAAAAAGACAAATTTGATGCATTTGTGATAATGTGGATGGACCTACAAGGAATCATGTTAGTAGAAATAAGCCAGAAAGAAAAAGAGAAATACTGGATGATCTCACTATAAGCAGACAAGCTAAAGGACAAGAAAAATTTAAAACTAACTGTCAGCAGAACTGAAGCACAGAGCAAGGGAGGGGGAGGGAGATAAGGTTGGGGAGGGATGGGCACAAGAGTTTAAGATGATAGTTCACAGTGGCAAGGTGGTGGGAGAGCCTTGGGGTAGATACTGATATAACTATATGTGTGTGTGTGTGTGTGTGCAATCAATGTAAAATTTAAATTAAATTTTTAAAAAAGGTCGACATTCAAATCAGGGTATGAGAATGAAGAAGATAAATAGGAGTTTATTGTGAATTGGAAGTGGGAACATTCAGCTTTTCAAAGAGGGATTAAGCAGCCTAGTCAGAGAGGAAAGATTTTAGTCCCTTTAAGATGAAAGACAGTAGAGAGGGCCAGGCTGGTATTTAGCAAGTAATTAATTAATTGGGAAAGTGTTGTGCATAGGTTGAAAAAGCTTCAGGGACAGATCATAAGGGGAAGGGAAGAGGTAACAGAGTAGCAAAACTTGGCTTTCAGAAGATCAAAAACTCTTTTTTAACATGTTAAATTTGAGGAGGGGGAACAATGTAGATTTTCATTTGAATAAGAAATCTTTAAAGCAATATTTCATGAATAATTTTAAGCAAATAGTTCATAGGCAAATGAAGTCATTGTCAAAATACAATCATTTAAAACATAGTATGTGAATAGTCAATATAATAATACTTAAAAAATATTTTTTTAAAACAGGAAGAAACAGGAGCACAGAAAATGCAGAGCATATAATAAGCCAAGGATAAAATAAGAAAATAAATTCAACAATATAAATAAGCACATGGAAATGTACTAAATTCTTCAGATAGTGACTATTATACTGGATTTAGAAAAATAAAAATGTGCTGTTTATAAGACACATAACAATTTTTTAAATAGACACAAAAAAGATGGAATGTAAATAAATTAATGGGAAAGGATTTGAACAAAATTAACAAGATTGCTTATTCTATGAACTTACACATTTTTCATATGGAACCCAGCTCATGGAGACATAAAATGTCTTCACCCAATCAAGACTCAAGCAAGCAAGACTCAACAAATATTCAGACAATTGTCATAAAATAGAGACATTGGGTGACTACAACGCCATTAAATTAGAAATCAACAATAATAGGTTAACCAAAAGCAAAACAATATATTCCATTAGGAAAGTTAAAACAAAAAGAAAAAAGAAGGAAACTTCCAAATTACATATGGGTCAAAGAAGGAAGTATCTAGAAAATACTTTCAACTGAACCATAAGTAAAATGCCATTTATTGAGGCTTATGGCACACAGCATTGCCTAGATGGAAATCTGTCCCTTCCATATTTGTATTAGAAAATAAGGACAGTAAGAATGCTGCTATTAGAAAATAAATAAAGACTGATAGAGTATTTCATTCAAATATATCAAAAAATCACAATTGGGGTGGGGCAGAGCTGGGGTTGGTCTGGCGGTCACCCAGGTTGGCCAGCGTGCGGGCACCACCGCACACCCAAATCCTGGGAAGAAGCAGGCTGCAGTGCGTGGGAGGGCTCACCACAGATCCCTCTTGGTTTGCCTCCACTCCAGTTATCTCTCACCAGGAATAAGAACTTCCAGCTGATTTTCAACTACAGAAACAGAAAAGGTGAGGAACAAGAAGAAAGACCCTAAAAACACATGCCATCTGGGCAGGGCTCAAATAGACCATGGTGAGAACCACTATGAACCTAACTGTGAGAATGAGCATAAAAGACAGAGCTACATTTACAACGTCACTGGGGAGATGAGACCAAAATCCTGGTGCAGAGATGCCATCAGTGTGGGCATTGTACACCCCCTTTGTACAGAGGGAGGAAGGTTGCAGAATGGCAGCAGCCCCACAGCAGAGCTCCAAAGGAGGAGACCAGGAGACCTATCATCAGCTGATGGCTGTCCCCATCAAGGAGCTGCTCTACCAAAATAAAAAACTGGGAGTCAGGCTCCCAAAGGCAAAGATGTGAAACATAGTACGAAGGAGCAACAAAATGAGATAGAAAACAACAGAGATGACAGCCACCTAGCAATAAGGAGCATTGATACAAGTCGAAGGTGCTTGGACTGACCTACGAAGGCATAAACAGTACTGGAAAGCTTAACAGTACACTCTACCATGTCCCAAGAAATCACACCTTCACCCAGGTTAAGGACATATACCCAGAAAGAAAAAAGACCAAAGGGCTAAACATGAACAGACAACAATAAGAAAGGAGGTGGAGAGATCAGAGGGGGTGTGATGATGGTAGGGTATTCCCATGGGGATCAACAATCATACAATCATGCATTGTAAAAAAAAATCCAAAAATAACAAAATAATAATCAAAAAATCACAATAAGGTAGAAAAACAGTCAACATTAATGATGTGGAAAATAAAACAATTTACAGACACAAAAATGAAGAACACGAAGTGGCCTCATCTCTGCAGGACTGATCAAAAGACAAGGTGCAAATAAATCATCTCAGGTGTGGAGATGTAGACACAGTGGCCCTTGGCTGCCAGGGATGAATGCCTGAGCAAACTGCCCAGGCTGGCTCGGGTCCATGCACAGACCCTGAGTGATCAGATATGTGTCCAGAGCTAGTCAGACACAGACTCGTGACCTTCGAAGAAATGCTGCGAGGCAGCTCCCTGATAGTCTCAGGGTACACATGAGGAAATGTGTACAGGAAGTACAGGGAGTGAGGCACAGGAAGATCAGGCGATCAGAAACCACGGTGGGCCAGTCAGTTCTCATCAGGAACAAGAAATCCACAAATAATCCTACAGAACAAACAGATGAGGTGAGGGAGTGTTGGGAACAGACTAGCCAAAGTGACTCCATTTTGTTTAAACCTCCATTTTGAGTGTCTGCTCCCTGCCCTGGTGGAAAGGACCCGCCAGGGCTGGCTGGTCTGACATCCTGTTTCTGCCTCCCCTTATTCCTGGTTGTTCCTGACAGCAGCATTGTTCACCTGATGGATGATGGACCCCAGCATTGTCCTTCTGATAGATGATGGATGTCAGCATGATTGGAAACCCTCAGTTGTGGGAACGTGTCACACCATTATGGGAACATGGCAATGTGTCCTGTAGTTATGGGAATATGTCCTACACCTGCTTGCTTGCTTTACAATGGGGGGGAGGACGGAGGGCAGTGGTGGTTTTGCCCTATAAAAGGTTGTCACAGAGACTGCTTGGGGTCTCTCCTGCAGAGCTGGCTTGGGGACCCTGGTGCACCAGTAATAAACCTGCAGTTTTGAACTTCAATCAGAGCCCTTGTGTCTTGCTGAGCAGCCCACGAGTCACAACAGGGAGATGATTAAAAGTCCTAGACACACAGACCCATTGGGTAGAATGAGTGAACTACCAAAGACAAGATTGTTAGACTAACCATAGAGATGACCATCAGGATTATGCTAGTACCGTCACTCTCAATGGGGGCCCAGGAGCCAGTTATGGTACAGAGAAGCCCCCAGCAAAAGCAAGGTGTACCCCCTCTGGACAGAGGGAGGACGGGCACAGAAGTACGGCAGTGGCCTGACAGCTGAGCGGCAGTCCATGAACAAGGAGACCAACCAGACCAACCATTCATGGACATCTCTCCTCTCCAGGCAACTACCCAACCGATGACAGAATGGAGGAGACATGCAGCACAGAGGAATTGGCAGTGATGAACTCCAAATGAGCTCAGACAGGCTGCCTGACACAAGCTAAGGCTGGACATATGAGTAGTCTGGTCTACTGCACCCCAGGAACACTGATCCTCACCTAGGAAAAGGACATTGCTCCAAGAATAAGAGACGAAAGGGCTAAACATGGACCAGCAAACAATAAAGAGAAAGGAGATAGAGTGATCAGAGGGGAGGGGAACAACAGCCATACAAAGAGGAATGATGTTGTATGATTAAAACAAAAAAGCCAGGGTGAGGGGAGAGGGGGGCTTGTGCTGGAGAGGATGTGGGGGCGTGGTACTCACTGCAGGAAGCCCATGTCACGGCAGGCCACGTTGGCCTCCTCTATGCCCCAGTCGCTCTTACAGATAAACATTGTCTTCTCTTGGTCTACGAGTTTCACTTCCACAAGCCCCTCAACCTCTGAATTTTTGTAGTTCAAGGACACACGAAATTGGTCTGAAATAAAAGTCGAAAGAATAAACTGAACTTTAGTCATGAACTTTCCCTTCTCTTGATTAAAAGCTTTAAAGTATTTAACATGCTCATCAATTAAAAATGACAAATTTGATGAATTTATTGAAACATGGATGTACCTGGAAAAAATCATAATAGCAGAAACAAGTCAGAAAGAAAAAGACAGAAACCAAATGGTTTCACTAATACATGGAAAACCAAATGAAATTACACAATGGGAGGGTGGGAACCAGATGGAGTGATCAGGGAGGGAAAGTGGTGACTCCTGGAGATTAATGGAGATCAAATTGATGTGAAATATATATAAATAAATTATCAAAAAAAAGAAGAAAAAGTAAAAGGAAGAAACAGAGTCCCCAGGGAATGCATAAACAAAACAGTTAGTTAATAGGGTGCCCTGCTTCCAACTTACGTCCCTTTGGGGACAGAGGGAAAATAAAAAACCCCAAGACTTTCTACACCTGTTACTCCTATGAAGCTTATTCTCTTAACTGATGATGTTCTTGAATCGGTTCTGCAATTTCTTGCACGACATGTGGCAACTCAGAAAAGGAACCCTTCGAATGCCCAATACCTATCGTATTGGCTTAAAGCACAGAGTGTGCCTTCTCACCAATAGTGCTTCTCTACCTTTGAATAGACAAAGAGGAGCTTAGAGTATATCATTTAAAGAAGGACTTCTAGTCTACGGCCATACCACCCTGAACGCGCCCGATCTTGTCTGATCTCGAAAGAAGGACTTCTATATGAAAATTTCTGGAAATGTATGTCCTTTCTAGATTAAACAAGTTGCATTCCCAGTAGGCTTGTTTTTTAAAAAAATTATGTCTGTGAATACATTGAATTAGAAATGCATTTGTTATGATCAGGGAGGGGGGTGAACCCCAAAGATCACAGAGATGTGAAATTTACATGTAAATTATTTAATAAAAAAATAAATATTTAACATGGATGGCACAAAAATTTTAACAAATAAGGATAAGCAATTATTTTATGAGGGTTTTGTTGGGAATGGATTAACCAAAGTGACTCCATTCTGTTGAAAACCTCCAGGTTGAAACCAGCATCCTCTCCCTGCCCTCGGTGGAAAGGACCTGCCATGACTGGCTGGCTCCACCTCCTGTTTCTGCTCTCCTTATTTCTGGTTGCTTCTGACAACAGTCTTGTCCCCCTGATAGATGATGGATGTCAGCATTATTGGAAACCATAGTTGTAAGAATGCATCCTACACTGCTTGCTTGATTCACAATGGGAGTGGTGGTGGTGGTGGTGGTTTTGCCCTATAAAAGGTTGTCACAAAGACTGCTTGGGGACTTGGGGACCCTTGACTTGGGTGCACCAGCTTCTTGCCAATAAACCTGCTGCTTTGAACCTCAGTTGGAATCCTTGTGTCTTGTTGAGCAGCCTTTGAGTCATAATAGGTTTGTTTTGTGGCTGTGCTCCTGAATCCACAGAACACCGTTAAAACCCTATGAAGGTCAAGTTGGTGCTTATCCTCAGTTTCACATACAAGCAACCCATGTTCCCCTATTTTACACATGCGGTTCCGTTTCTTGCTCAAGTGGGGAAGCCAAGGGTCTCTACCTCTAGGCGACGCTTACTCCAAAGTCTACGTCTTACAGGTCCACCAACATCTAACAGAAAGGTAAGAAGGATGACATAGTCTCATACATTTAGGGCACTCTGTCTCGAGAGAACAAAACTCTGACACTGGCAAAGTAACCTCCACGTGTCGGGAGCTGTGTTCTCATTACTCTATTTCTGACCTGCTCTAGTAAACTGCTGAATTTTTGCCTAAAGAGTATGGAAGGAAAAAGCAGAAAGTCCTTGACTGTCTGCAGAGCTATCTTTGTAAAGTACTTCCTGGAGGTCACACTTTGGCCACATTTGAGAAGCATAGACTGTACTTGCTGGTAAAGATATGCTTGTAACCATGTGACTCTGGATCAAAACTTCTTTTGTTACTGCTTGCTTCCTGTTTTTTTTTTAAAGTCTGGTTCTAAATAAACTCTGTGCCACAGTCCAGAGAAAGAGGCTTTGAGCCACTCCTGTTGGGAGTTTTCCTGACTCAACTATAATCCTTGCCCTCCCCCTTGGGACTGTTCGATCACGTCATGGCTGACCCATGACATCCACAATCTCCCACCTCTCCCCAGTAAGAGACATACCCAAATAGGGAGTGATCTTTCTCTTTTTCCGTGACACTGAACCATCCTAACATGAAAATATTTTCACCACTCTGAGATGGTCTGTCAGGTGCTTTTAGAAAGAATGCAGTGGAGATTCTGGAAGTGCAGGCGATACCTGTGATAGTCATGATCCAAAGACCACCCCTGGGGTCTGCTTTCACGGCTAGTGCGTCACGAGCACTGTCTCCGTACCAAGCTCTGTGAAGAGCTTCTTGTTCATTTTATTTAATTTCCGCAAGTCTTCTGAGGCAGATGTGGAAATGGGGTGCAGAAATCCTGCACAGCTCACCAAGCACTGAGAGATCCCTTACAGCAAGTTCCCAAACTGACTCCACTGGGTGCACGACAGTTCCTCACTCCAGGGTGGTTCGAACAGATACGAGTGGAACCGTCTGGTGTGCTGAGCGTGGAGCAGGATAAGCTGAGCTCCCCTGGGTCATGGTCAGTGGGTCTGGGACCCAAGATAGGGGTAAGAACTGATGAGATAGATGCAGTGGAGTCACATTACCAATAGGAACAACTATTTGAGTATTAATTTCATCTGGAGATGTGTGAATTCATGACAGTACATGTAGTTTAACCAAAACATTAGGTTGTGACTCTAATAGGTTGTAGCTTCTTATACAGAAGAAATTAATGGAACCAGAGGTCTAGAAGGGGTCTCCCTGATGTACCCATCTCATGCAGACTCTTTTCGTTGGATTCTGAGCCAACTCAACTCTGGGAATAATCCTGTCTACCAAGTAGAAGGGAGAATGGAGTTAATTCTGAAGGCCTGGGCAATGGAATTGGCATGGGGAGCGATCCCTGATCTCCTCAGTTATCACCCCAATAATGTGGGATAGAATGCGGGTCTAGGAAAGAATTTTGAGTTGTAAAGCTGGCTGCGATGGTGTGCAGCTATAATCCCAGCCTAGGACAGGAAACTGAGACTGGGAATCGCTTGAGTCCGCAGGTTGGAGACCTGCCTCGGGCAACATAGTGAGACCTAGTCTCAAAAATTAGCTGAGCGTGGTGGTGTGTGCCTGTAATCCCAGCTACCTGGGAGGCTGAGGCTGGGGATCACTTGAGTCTGGGGTACCCCGGGTGATGAGTCTGCAGTTCCCCAGGCAACATAGAGAGACCTAGCCTAAAAAAAAATATTCTTTTGAGTTGTCCTACTAACATTTCTCAGGCAAGTATTTTCTAGTGGGAAGTAGGTAGCCCATTTCCTAGGTAGCAGAATATTACCTTCAGCATTCCCTACCTTCAGCTGAGCATCGTCCAGTCTTTAGAAACATCACCTCTGGACGAAGACACTCAAGACTCTTCTGCTGACAGTACGTTTGGTAGTTTCTGCCATTGGTGGAACACACCTCGGTCCCGTTCCTGGGGCACTGATAAGGGAGTTTACAGATACAGGTCCCGTCGATGCATTTCTGCCAAGGCTGGCAGAAGACTTTATTGCAGGAGAGATGGGTGTACTTTTTAGCTAAGCATTGCTCATCTACCAGATCCTTTTGAAAAGCGCCAGAGGTTGAAGCAAGCTGTAAAACACAAAATAGTAGCTCAAAGACCGGTCGCAACGGTATGTGCCTATCATCCTAGCACTGGGAGGCGAAGGCCAGGGTTCACTTGACTCTGTCGGTTTGAGACTACCCAGAACAATATAGCAAGACCTAGTCTCTAAAAGATAGTTGGGTGTGGTGGTGTGCACCTGTAATCCCAGCTACCTGGGAGACTGAGGCTAGGGATCACTTGAGTCCAAGAGTACCCTGGGCAGCTTAGTGAGACCTAGTCTCCAAAAAAAGAAAGAAAGAAAGAAATAGTAGCTCAGCAACAAACTAAAATATTTTTGAAGATAAGTGATGGAAGGAAAGGGATCCAACAGGCTCCCTTTCCCACAACCCAGCCAAGGTCAAGTGTCTGTGTTTCTGGATAGATCTGATCTCTAGTCTCAGACGGGGTGTGTGAAGTTAAATGGTCGTGGGCAAGCGGTTCATCTTGGTGAGCTGTGAGATCCTCAATCGGAAAACAGAGGTAAGAGATTTTACAAGGGTACTGCCAGGCTTAGGAGTAATACCATGTAGTGGCTGGCAGGTGTGACATGAAATCAAGGGAAGCCATTGCTAGTCTAAAGCCAACACAAATTCCACCTTGGAAGAAATCAAATATTCTCATCAGTCATGTTAAGGGGGTGACAAATCTGGTGCTAAATAGAGTCTCCTGGAAGGAAGTGACCAATGATTAGATTAATAAATGTAAGACCATCTGTTAAAGGCCTACTGCATGCATCATCCTGCTGATACAAGCAGGACGCGGCTCTGTCTTCTGAGGGCTGGCTACCTGGGCAGCAGACAGAAGCACATGTAACCACCTGGCACAGGGGGGACTGTGGTAAGTGATGGAATTGGGGTGCATACCACACAGAACTCTGTGGGAGACACTCAGGCTTTCTTGGAGAATGAAAGGTCCCTCATGAGAGGCAGCATCTGCCTGAGGTCAGGAAGGACCAGCACCCACAGAGGTTTGGCCCAGGGGCGCCTGGGGGGGGGTGCAGAAGGTATCCCAGGAGTCACAGGCAGCGCCGACAGATAGGCAGGCCACCATGAGGGGCTGCTCCTGCTTCAAATGGGTGGTGATGGTCTAGACACTGGGAAGAGGCAGCGGGCAGAGCTGAAGATGGTTTGGAAAGGCATTTGAGCAACAAAAGCTGGACAACTGGACGAGTTACCGGTGGGTGCTGGGTTTAGAGACTGAGTGGTTGGAAGGCTATATAATACCAATAAGGAAAACAGATGATAAATTAAAGTGTAGCTTTACGAACTTGGTTTGGAGCTTGTTGAGACTCAGCATCTGAAGAACATGCAGAGGGAGATAATCTGCAGGGAAGGAAAATGGGCATCTGAAGCTCGTAAGAGTGCATTTGCACATCTGGTAATGAGCTCAGTCAATCAGTCAGCACCACTCCACGTCAGAAAACAACCAGAGGCTAGGACCAAGAGACAAATGCATCAGTCCTACAGAGCACACCACCCCACAGAGAGACAGGCAAGTCTCCATAGACATAACCCAGATCCCCACTGGCAATACCAGAAAGGCTATTAGCTATATTAATTGACATCTAATATTAATAATGGTGAATTTTCCCTACGCATTTATTGTGTATGTTACTCTTGGTGAGGTATTTCTCTAGTGAACATGCTCCAAATTAGAAAAATAACAAACTGAGCATGAAGATATCATTTCATTAAAGATTAATGATGAAAATTAAGATTTTACCAAGGAGTTTAAAATTTTGTTTTTAACATGCATTTACTGGTATAGCAACATGCTTATTATTTATCGATAATACAGTTACATATACATGCTCACAAAGATTTATCAATTACTATTGCAGCCTAATTAGCTACAAAACATGACTCAACATTATCTGCTATGACTTCTTTCTGTACACAAGTTTTCTATCTCAGTCCTTTCTTGGATTTGTATTGATTTAGTGACTATTTTGAGATGAACTTCATCTTATTCTAGGCAGGGCTACAATGGAACCATTTTAGATAGATGTTTGTCACTGGAAAATAAACTAGACACAAAACACTACTTCATCAGCTCCCTTTTCATTTTTTCATTATCAGCCTATGAAGAAAAAAGAATAATGACTATGAACAAAGGGAGGAAAAGTTTACTGTTTCCCTCTTCAGTTGTCTTTCTAGAAAAAATAGTGTGGAATCACTGGTTCCAGACTGAGCTGTTCTGACCTCAGACAGCTTAAAAACAAGACCTGAAAGGATCAAACTGTTTTCAAATAACTTAACGGCATGTTGGAATAAAGTTCAGGAATATTTGTAGTCATAAAAAAATACTCAGTATCTGACATGGTCAAATTAGTAATATCCGGTATCCAGAAAAAAAAAAATACTAGGCATGCAAGAAGAAAATATGAACCACATGAAAGAGAAAAAAATAATCAATTGAAACATGCCCCAAATTCAATTATGTATGTTAGAATAGTAGGCAAGGGCATTAAAATAGCTACTATAGCTCTAGTCAAAAGGTTATATTGAGACATGGAAGACATAAAAGATTGAAATTAAAAAATAAGATTGAAATAGAATTTCTATGAAAACCTACAATCTGAGATTGAAGCAATACATTTGATGAAATAAACAACAGATAGGCTCGTACAGAACAAAAAATGAGCAAATCTAAAGATTTACCAGTAAAAACAACCAATGCAGAATGAAAGTTAGGCATACCAGGGAATTAAGAACACAAGAGAGCAGAGAATGAGAGAATTCTGAGTTGAAGCAGCCCAGTCATGTGTAATGAGAGTCTTGAAGGAGAGAGAGCAGACACACTGCAAATGAATTTGATAACATTCAGGAGTAGCTGTTCCAAGTGGCCAGAATTCTCTCCATCAATGCTTTCCTCAGTCTGAAATCCTGATATTGTCATATACTTGTCAAACACTCTTCTCAAATAAGACACACTTCGTGTTCCAAGATGGTAATCAACTCTTTTTCACCTCTTCCTGAAAGGTGGCAAGTTGGTGAAGAACAGCCAAGGACTTGGAGTCGGTGGAGACAGAAATCAAAATGTTTATTAGTGCTCCTGGGCGAGGGAGGGGGAGAGAGGGAGGAAGAGGAAGAAGAGGAGGAGGTAGAGAGGGATTCTTTCTACTTTTTAAACTTAAAATCCTTTGCCTGCTCTTCCTAACACAGAGTCAAACCTTTTTGCAAGTTGCTCACCAGGAGCCCTCACAGACTCCATACCTTTGTTATTCAAATCTGCTGCCCACAGCTTGCTAGTCCCTTGCAAGCTTGCAAGTTCTTGCCCTTTGCCTCCTGCTCTCAGTTGCAGAGAAAAAAATCAGAACTGCATTTTAAACTTGCCAGCTTGCCTCAATGTATCTTCTGCAGCTTCCAAGACACGTATCACTGCAGGTTCTTTTTCCCATCTACAGCCCTTACTATAATATCCAAAGCCAGAACAGACTCTTAAAGTGAACAGACTATTTATTACTAACAAAGTGATTTTCCTAATTATCTACCACAAGATAAACATATTAGAAACCCCAATTTTTCCAACATTGTCCAAACCCTCAGTCTTTAAGTCCCTGTTCATCTCATCAAATGTCCAATCATACAGAGTTCAACAACATGTGTTTCAAATGCAGGGTGCTCCTTTCCTCCTCCTTCTTGGTACACTCCAGCTTCCTCCAAGCAGGTGGTTGAAGGTGTGATGTCATCTTTTCCTTGCTGCATGTTCTTTACTTTAGGCAGTAAAAAGAAACTGAAGTACAGGAACCTATAGCAGATTCATCTCAAGGCCTCCTCATGACCTCTCCAAAATCCTTAGGCTCACTTGGCTCACACTTGGCTTAAGCAAGCTAAAGCCGTAAGTTCACAGGCTTGGGCTCATGACTGGGCTGCCCACCTTGACCATGCAGCCTGGATCTACATTGTCCTTCTCCCCAACATGCAGACCCCAGATTCCCTCATCCAAAATGGCAGATCTTTGTCTCTCCATTCTAAACTATTATATATTCCCCCCCACACACACATCCTGCCAATCAGCTATGCTAATGGTGAGACCAAACCAGTTCTCCTTGAAATCTACACATCTAAAGCTTCAGGAAGCTAACTCCATTTTCAAGCTTATCAATATAGGTATCAGCTATACTAATGCCAAGCATCCCCCAACAGGAAGGAGGTTTGGCAGTGTAATTTTTTTTTTAAATAAGCCTTGAAATGAGGGCAGGATATGGGTAAAACACCTGACAGTTGATTTTGCAAAGTTGCCCGATGGTGGCCTGTTGTTTGGCAATATTGACTGGGTATTGTGATCCTTTTTTGGACAACAGTCTTATCTTCCCTGGGTCTCCTGCCAGCTTTCATTGTTTTATGACCAACCCACCTTGGATCCCAGACCAAACAGTCCCCCAGTTAAGTTCTCTAGCTGGAAACAAAAGCCTGAGCCTCTTGCTCAACCAGAGCTTCATCTATTCCAGTGTCAGAGTATCTCTGGGCGGCAGGAGAACCACCAGCGTCCTCTGGGAGCAGCCTGAGGTGACCCCACCAGGTCATCTTCCAGGCTGGAGGTGTATTCCTCTTCTGACGCCTCCTTGATGAAGGTATATGCCTGTTCCTTGGGTGTCCTGGATGCCATAATCTCCGTTTCTCATCCATTCTGGCACCCTGAGCACATGCTTCAGTTCATAGGTCTCCTACAGTCAAGAGGGTTTCATCAGAGCCACGATTCATTTTTCCAGTTTTCCAGTCAGTTCTCATTGCAGGTTATCCAGAAGATCCCTGCCAAACAGTGTTTTAGAAGCCATGGCAATTTCCAGGTGGCTGAATGTGGCTTCTGGAGTCAGGATGTTCTCCTCATCAGTGCCCAGCCCCTGTATGGCCTTGTGGAGAGCCTTGGTGTCAGGCTGTGCCTCGAACCTGGGAAGCTCCAACATGGTGCTGCTGGGAGCCTGTGCCATTGTGACAGAGAGAGTCCTGAGGCAACTCTGCCAGAGAGGAACCAAGAGGCCTTGCCCTGCCCCCTCCCACCCAACCATCCCCTGCTCTGTTCATTTTTGTGCAATATTTGATGTCTCCCCCCAGGTGTGATTCCCTTAAGCCTCCGACCACATCACCCATGAATGTCAGTCACCACAGCTTCTTTTGCTCTTTTCTCCCCTCTTTGGATTTTCCTCCTCCTCTCCTTGGATGCCTCAGATCTACAGTTTGCCTATGAGTTTTACCTCCTTTTCTTTTCTTTTTTAATCCTTTGTTGTTCAGTCTCCCTATCTTCCTTTGATCATGACACCATCAATATTCTTCTTTCTCCTTCTGATTTATTTCACTGAGCATCATCCATCCAGCTCCATTCATGTTGCTGCGAAGGGCCTGAGTGTACCTTTTTGGATTGTTCAGTGAGTGTTTAGACAGATTTTCTTGAGCAGGAGGAAGGGAAAAAGAGAAGATAGGAGAACAAAGAGTGAGAGACTGAGTGACAGTGCCTGAGGGAAAAGAACAGGAAAAACAGTTAAATTCTTCAGGTCCACAACAAGTCACATATTTGCAGTTGCATCTGTGAGGAGGCAGTTCCCGCAATCTGTAGGCAGCTACTTAAAATTCCATGACTGCCTTTACTTCCTGCTGGCACTGAGCCTGAGACCCTCTAGACATGTAGACTGGGCGTCTTGGGCGTTTCTGGACATGTCTCCTACGGGGCATGTGCATCGCTTTCTAATTCCCCCACAGCTTATGACGGCTCTAATTTCCCATGAATAGCTTCCTCACTTTCTCTCAAATTCTGGAGATCTAGCATCTTTTCTCAAGTGTTAGCTCTTGTCCCAGTTGATGGGGATGTGTTTGCCTTATTGTGTTTTCAAGGAGTGATTGCTGTCTTTCCACTCAGCATTCCAAGCTGGGTGACAGAGTGGTGGCTTCGGCAGCACGTATGCCAAGTTGGGTGACAAAAGGAAAAGTAGGTTTTGTCCACCTATTAGTGAGTGTCCCAGAAAGATTAGGTTAGATACACATGATTCTCTGTTAACAGTCATCTCTGTTCCATCTAGAACGAGGGGCCAGAGGGCCACACTGGAGCATGGACTGCCATCTTCCAGGTCGCCACTGAAAAAAGGGCAAGAAGAAAGGCCACCAAGTTTTCTTACCCTTTTTAAGTTGCCTTTTCCCTGGTTCAGCCTTCACCTGAATGTCACTCCCCACTGACTGATCACCATTGTTCTGACCAAGGGGGTTCTGACTGTCTCCACTCCAGCAGATTGTTTTCAAGGCATGAGCAGGTGTTTGGAATGGCCTGCTCTGCCATTTTTGATGCCATCACTTGCTGCCTTGTTGGTTGCCTCTCATGCATATTCTTTTTCCAGTACCCTTTCATCCTGCAGACATTGCTCTAGATAGTTTTCTCCCAAATGCTGCTCATGGAAACCTAGGTTTGTGATGAACTTCTAGGATGAAATAAATCTCGAGGGCTGCAGTCAGGATGACCTCACAGTGCAGCACTCTTACAACAGACAACCATGTGGACTGAAGTATCTGACGTTCCTATTTTCCGACACTCCTTGGTCACTAGCAGAACAGGTTTCTCTTCCACCATTTCCAGCATTTCCTGATTTGTCTGGGCAATCCCAGTAAAACACAAATTTTCATTTCTCTATGCAGAGCAATTTCAGTCTATCCCACTATCAAAATGCCTTTTTCATCTGCATAATTCACCTCAAAATTAGCTCATTGCTATAGTTTGGGCAGCATTTTTTACCCCCCTGGAAGGCAATCTGCTCCCAGCCTTCAAAGCAACCAGTGTTTCTCTCAGCTCTACATGCTGTATTTCATTTTGAAAACGTGCACTTTAAACTTTCCTTAAACATATCTATTTTGATGGTAACCTGAATTTAAAAATGATTATTTCTCACCATTTGGGATTAAAAACTTCTTTGTCTTTCATAAGCTAGTAATTTAAGATACTCTGAAATGCTCAAAAATATGTTACCAACTCAAAAAGTTGTTTCTTAATGGAATGAAGACAACTCTATGTCAATGCACTTTATTATCAGTGAAAGAAGCTCTTTTTCTTTCTGTGAAAACTATTATTTTCAGTTTGACTCATTTTGTTGTTGCGGGAATCCAAAACATAGCTGAAATATAGATTTAAAAATAATTTTCTAATTATTAAGTAACATTTGTTATTTAAAAATGAATAGAATAAGACTTCCAAATTCTGAAAATCTGTGTATAAAAAAGAAAACTAAAATCAACAACCACCCCAGAGATATCCACTGTTGCCTCCTTGATATTCAGTCTCCAAAAGCCTGGACACTGCTCTTTGTATAAGCAGTCATGTGTATTTATGTTTACGCACACAACTTAATACATGTGTGCATTTTTTTAACAAAAATAAGGTTTTAGCAAAACTTTTCCACTTCAGTGACTAAAGAATGGCTGCATTAGCTCATTTATGACTGCATATTTGACCAGTTTTTGATCAATGAGCATTTGTTTATTTCTATTTGTTACGGTTATGAAAAGCATACCAGTGATAAAAGTTTTTAAGCTATAGTAAGCTTAAAAGTATGTAATTCTGATATCTTAGCAGTTTTTCGTAAGATGTGTTTCTGTAACATGGCATGGAGATGCAAGTGCTCTAGAATTCTGTCTCAGAATGACCTGATCACCTCAGTACGTAGTCACAGCAAGCATCTGCGATGTCTTACACCCTTCCAGCCTAAGTAGCTAAACTCCTGATCTGCTACAGTCCACCATTTCAGGTTTAACTATTTGAGTTGCCCACTCTGACCTGAAGGAATGGCTGTGATCCTTGGGAAAATAACTGTTGAGTCAACCCAGCCCTCAGAGTTCCTAGAAGAACACTATCTAGCTGCTTTGGAGTCTTTGCATGCAAGACTCCCACCTCTGACAGCCAGCTTCAGAGAACACGGGCTGCTAAAGTCATCCAGAGGCAACCTCAGGTGTGTGTTCTAGAAGGAACATCCGGGAACTGGGGACAATGCTTAGTGTTTCCTCTCAAATGACAGAAGAATCAGGCCACCATCAGGCCATATATCAAATGTCAAGAATATAATCAAAGGTATAATTGTTCTGCTTTCATGCATGCTATGAATGCCTGCTTTGGCAAGTAGCCACTTAGGAAAAAACAGCATATAATGGGCACTGAAAATAAAACTTTTGCTCAGTTCCAGAGAGAGCTTGAGACCCATGTTACTTTATCTTTTCATTCTTTTCTGTTCTCTCTTAGGCCTGTTCCCCCGGATCCTCAACTCTGGCAATGCTGACCAAAAAGGCTTTACTCATCTGGAGAAGTCCAGTGCTTTGTTATCTTCTTTTAACAGCAATAGCTGCTTTTCTGTGCTGGAAAGGACGGAAATCACTTCCTCCTCCTCTCCACTGGTGAAAGGTAATCCAAAACTATAGGTCTTTTCAAATCGTCTTTGGCCCATAAACTCTTCCTGACCTCCTAGTGTGAAGATTTCCTCATTAGAGTCCTTGGCACATGGTATTTGTACCATTTGTGGCAGTTAAACATATAATGTTTTATAACAGTTCCTCCTCCTATGCTCTCAAATGTTACCTGCATCTTATTATTTCCCCATTGGCATATTTGTATAGTCTTCCTACAACTATATCACAAGTTTATGGAATAATAGATGAGTTGTACCATTTTTCCAAAACTGTATCTTGCACATAGGAGTTTGAAATTTATTGACATAATGATTTCTATAAATTACAGGTCTACATTGATAAAACTGTTGTTCAGTTCCATTTGTAGGCACAGACAAAAGAAAATGAAAGTGAGTTTCTTAAAAGCTCATTCATCAAGATTTTATAAAACCTTTGTATGTAACCATTGTTGGTAACTGGAGCATTTAATCTTTAAGT
Source organism: Uropsilus gracilis (assembly GCA_004024945.1). Taxonomy (NCBI): domain Eukaryota; kingdom Metazoa; phylum Chordata; class Mammalia; order Eulipotyphla; family Talpidae; genus Uropsilus; species Uropsilus gracilis. Next base: position 6,276 of record PVHY01015612.1, on the reverse strand, counting down.
CAATATATGCTAAGGACTTTTTTCTATATAATATGCATTTACGCTGTACTTTATAGTATTTAAAATACCCATTTGAAAGTTTCATAAATATTGAGTTACTTACCTTGCAAAGACTTAAGAAGCAGCACAGAAGTATCGGAATAACATGTAGAAGCTTCATGTTGGAACATTCAGCGTTTGTGTCTCTACTAAGGACTCTTCCCTTCCCCAGATATTGTGAAATTTAATTTTTAACCTCTGAAAAAATATTTAAAAAGACCACATCTTCTAAAGAGCTTTGTACTTTTGAACTTGTAAGATATTTGGCTAAAACCCAGGTTTTTACCGTAACTGAAACCAAAAATGGCCTTCCCACTAAGTAGCTGAGGAAGCAGCCTAGTGAGGACTGTGTTTACTTTAGAAGAAACTGATTCCCCTACCTTGTTACCAAACAATGCCTCAGTTTTGCTTCCAGGGAAGACAGAGATTAACAGAAGAGATTTTATTAGGTTTTTACAAAGGAGAATGTAGCAAACTAAAAAGCTTCTGCACAATAAAAGAAACTATCAGTGAAACAGAAAGTCAGCCTAGGAATGGGAGAAAAGATTTACATATAATACATCTGACAAAGGGCTGATATCAAATATCGTATGTCTATCAAGTGTAAGCACCAAAAATGAACCACTGACTCACTCAACAAACAGAAAACAAACCAGTGTAAACATGGGCAAAAGAACTATGCAGGCACATTCCCAAAGAAAACAGAGGTAAGACACAGGCACATGAAAAACATTCACCATCATTTGAAGATCATGATAACAATACACTAAGATATATATCTATATCTATATATCTATAGATATATATTCATGTATACATATACATCTATGAATATATACTGGGGTATGTATATTCATACATATATATATATATATATATATATACATCTATGAATATATCAGGGGTTCCTCATACAGAAAAATTTATTCAAAGGTTTCTCCCCATAAGATACAGAAGCATGGTGATAATGTGGGTCTAAGGAGACAGAAGGGTAGCATATATGACAGAAGGGAAATAAAACTTAAAAAATAAGCTAATAAAATTCATTATATAGAAGGTACTGAGTGGCTTTATTTTATTTTAGGCTTGTTATCAAACAGGGAGCTGAGGATATAGTATGAAGAGACATCAGTAAGCTCAGTATGACATCACGTGCAGTACAAGCAGGGGGAAGAAACAGCAAGTTTGGAACTACTTATTTTAAGGCAGCAAAGATCACTGGAAATGAAGATGCTGCTGCAGTTCACGGTTTTTATTTCTGGAGCACTGGGCTCTTAAAGATTCTACCGCGTGATTTAGGACAGGCATGACACAGGCCTCATGGTGGTAACACCAGGAGGGTTACAATGACAGGACACGGGTACACAGAGTGCACAGAGGTCTAAGTCCAGGGAACCAAGAGTATGATGCTGTAATGAGGACATACAGGGAAAACAAATGAGTAACAACTTTAGGGGAGGTGGGATAGGCAGAAAAAGGACAGAAACCTATGAGACTCCAAGGTTCTAAAGTTTGTCCCTTTAAGGAGCTGGGGAAGTTAGTTCACTTTTCTGGATGTCGGGCCTTTACATGAAAAATAGTGGGGCACAGAGTAATCTTGAGGGTGCCATCAAAACTCAGAGATCTCCCACACTGGGTTAACAGTAGGACACCAAATAAGAAACAATGAACATAAATGTTATATTACACAAAGTGAAACTGATGAGGGCAGTTATAACTAATTCTTCCTCTGTTTGATAGACAGACCTGAAAGTACTATTTATCAACACTGAATTGTTTTTTTATAGAGGATGGTTACTCAAGAAAGAGAAGGCATATTCTGATTCCAAGCATTTCCATAGTGAAGTACTTAATGTTCCTTCAAACGCTCATGTATAGCAAGCCTCGGTCTTCTGCCTTAAACAGCAAGGTAGAGTCACAAGAACCAGGTATAAAAGAGACCAACCTCATTCAATAGGTCACTGGCTTTTTCAGGAGAGAGAAGTTTCAGTGAAGGCTACAATGAGATTAGCAAGGGCTTGAAGAGAGAGCATTATGGTATAGATGGTATGGTGTATGGCGCTCAAAACGGGTTTGACAGTGAGTACCTACTACAAACGCTATATATTCATATCTATCTATATCTTACCAATATTCTAGCCATATCTTAGGATACCGGTATTGGGGTTGTATTCCTTGTGGTTATATCTGTGTATCTACCAGATGGTTACGATCTGTCTTATGGTTTATAGATAAAGACAGAGTGGCTTTGTGTATATGGTTTAGCTTTTTCCAGGTAATACAATTTATTTAAAAACGCATTCTGAGCCGGGCGTGGTGGCGTGCGCCTGTAGTCCAAACGCTGGGAGGCAAGAGGCCTAGGATTGCTTGAGTTCTCGGATTCGAGACTACCCCAGGCAACATAGTGAGACCTGGTCTCGAAAAAAGGAGCCGGGCGTGGTGGCAGGTGCCTGTAATCCCAACTACCTTGGAGGCTGAGGCTGGGGAATTGCTTGAGTCTGCGGGGTCGAGACCGCCCAGGGCAACATAGCCAGCCCTAGTACAAAAAAAAAAAAAAAAAAAAAAAAAAAAAATCCGGGCGTGATGGCGCGCACCTGTAATCCCAGTTACCTGGGTCGCTTGAGTCCGTGGTCCCCCAGGCAACACAGCGAGACCTAGCCTCAAAAACAACAACCAAAAAGCCGCATTCTTTCTTTCTTTAGAAACCACAGGACAAGAGGAAACCTCCGTCCGGCCCACGACCCAGCGTGAGGCACACGACCCGGAAGAGACGAAAACAAGGCAGACGCGCCCCACGAGCGGGTGTAGACGAGGCGACGGGGCCCGAGCCATCTCACTGAGCGCCGCCGCCTCGCGGGAGGCACCGCACCGGGGCTGGGGGGCTGGACGGCGACCCTCAAGCGAGAAACGCGACCGCCCGCGGCCGGAGATGCGGCTGACAGGAGGAGGGTCCGAAACGCCAGCCCTCCCCGCGGGCGGCGGCGCGGCGGCAGCGTCATGACGCAAGGGCGCCGCCATTACGCGTCACTTCCTGTTGTGGCCGGGCCCGGGGATCGTCGGGAACGTCGGGCTTGAAGTTCGCTCTTGTCGCTACTCTGCCGACGCTGAAAGCTGTCTGGGGAAGGTGACGGGGCCGCCGGGCCTGCCGGCCGCTGGGCAAGTGGGTCGCTGACTCGCAGGTGGGTCCCGCCCCCCGCGTACGGTGGCCGAGGAGGCGCGCGCGCGGCGGAAGCGCCGGCCGGTGGGTGTGCGCGGCCGCGCGGGAGGCGCACGTGGTGCCGGCGAGTGGCCGCGGGGCCCGGGTGCGGGATCCGGCGGCTGGAGTGCGGCGACGACCCTGCTCGGCCGGCGACCTGGCGACTTCCAGGGCCCCGGGAGCTGACAGCGCGCATCCCGCGGAGCGTCCCGGGCTGCGGGCGTTCTCCTGCCGTTCGCACTGAGCATCCTTGGCCGCTCTCCTCCCCAGGTCCAAGCGAGCATGTCTTTCCGAGGCGGCGGCCGTGGAGGCTTTAACCGAGGCGGTGGAGGCGGAGGCTTCAGTCGCGGCGGCAGCAACAACCACTTCCGAGGTGGCGGCGGCGGCAGCTTCAGAGGCGGCGGAGGCCGAGGCGGGTTTGGACGAGGTGGCGGCCGCGGGGGCTTCAACAAAGGCCAGGACCTGGGACCCCCGGAGCGTGTAGTGTGTAAGTCGGCTTCGGGGCAGCTTCCTGGGGCCTGGGGCTGGCGCAGACGCTGTGGGTTGAAAGCTCCAGCAGTTGGGCAGGGGAGGCCGCTGAGCGGCAGTGACCTGACGGACAGCTGCACTGTGTGCGGCATGAATGGGGCAATCGGGACAACCGAGAGACTCAGTCAGGAGAACCCAGAGACACTCAGGCTGTGGCACAGAGATGCAGCTTGGACTTGGACTGGAAAGGAATATGTCACGTAGGTTGTCCTCCTGATACAGGTAAGATGCTTCAGAGTTGTTTTTGGACTAGGGTCACCGTCAGGGATAAGTGGTCATTTTATGTGTTAGGTGTGGAGGTGAAAGCCAGATTTTCTGCCTCTGAAGCCCGTGCTTTTAATGATGACTTATAAGAGAACTCTGAGGTACACGACAGAGTTGTCATTGAAGACGACCTGACTAGAGTAGTTTTGGGGTGACTATGAGGTCAGGGCGGGCGGGGGGAACGGGGACGATGGACCCTGCGAAGTGAGACAGGCTATGACGGAACAGAGTCTAACACAAGGATTAGGTTGGCTCCGTGTGCAAGATGGCTTGAAGAGGGGCAATGGCTGCAGTCAAAGATTCTAGCCCATGAGCCATTGCAACAGCACAGGCTTGAACATTGAGAACATGGTGGAAGAGACGGGGAAAAATAGTTTCAGGGGAAACAAATCAGAATTTGGTCAATACTAGGAATAGAAACTCACACTTGGGTGATGAGGCTGGAAAGCTGGTTTTGCAGGAGCAAGATGACATAAAGGTATTTTGAGATTCCAGACTTCCTGAGCAAAAGGAGTCATTGGTGAGGAAATGGTAGCAGGTAAGTTATAAAAGGGGAAGAAGAAAAGCAGAACAACAAAGACTGACTTTACACTTTGCAGTTGCGGGGAAGGAAGAAAAGCCAACCGAGTCATAGTTGTTATTGTAAGAAAATCGCTGGTACAGGCCGAGGGGGTCTCATCTTGCTTAGCAACTTTATAAGCATTGGTGTTTATGGCTGCACTTAGTCCTTAATACTGTGAGGTGCCACTGCTAGTATTAGCATTGTATTAAAGATGAGCATCCCAAAGCAGGGAGAGAGTGAAAGTCTTACCCCAGGTCACATGGTGGGTACCTGTGGAGTTGGCATTTCAACACAGGAAGGCTTCTCGCAGGCAAAGGGCTTTGACATTCCCAGCAGTCAGATGAAGTTGGCCAGGGTCATTTGAAACTTTTCTAACCTGTTCTCATCCTGTTTCAGTATTAGGAGAGTTCATGCATCCCTGTGAAGATGATATCGTGTGTAAATGTACCACAGAAGAAAATAAGGTGCCTTATTTCAATGCTCCTGTTTACTTAGAAAACAAAGAACAGATCGGAAAAGTGGATGAAATCTTTGGACAACTTAGAGATTTTGTATCCTTTGGAATTGTAAATCGACCTAATGATGTCATTCAAAGGTAGTTGCTTTTTCTGAGGCTGAGTATTGCGTAAACCCGTTGATTTATTAAATTGGACAGTTTTGCTAAAATTGGACCATAAAGGAAAATTATGAGGAAATGCATTTCCATATGTATTGAAACAATAGGCTCTATAAAGGAGACTTTTCTTTTGGAAGGTTTTAGAAATGATTGCAGTTTAGTAAGCCCTATGGGGTTGAGGTACTCTGGATATGATGTCACTGGAATAGTAAGGTGGAATGGAAAATTTGAAAGACAAAAACTTAAAACTTCATTTAGAAATCATTTCTTTTCCTAAATACTTTTAAAATTTTATGCATGAGTTCAAAAGGTCTGGTATCTTCTTTGGTTTTAGTTGTTTATTCCTTAATAAAATTAATAGTATTTTTCAGTTAAATTATCAGAAAATATGAAGGCATCTTCCTTTAAAAAACTACAGAAGGTGAGTCATGCTTCTACCTTGGCCCTTGATTTTCTGAGTGACCTACCTTGGGACAAACCCACCTTAGGACAGCCTATGGGGGGGGGGCACTTGTGAGAGACACCCCTCTTCTCCCCATCCATCACTAATGGAAGCTCTCCAACTCATGTTCTACAGTTTAGGCTTTTAAGTGCACGGATCACTAGGTGAACTTGAGGTAGTACGGCTTGCAGAAAGTATTCATACAAGGAGAGAAAGCTGTATTCCTGTCTGAGACAGTGAGCCTCTCGGGCATTTGAAGAGCCGTAGGGACAGCTTGGATAGAACCCCTGGGAAGAGGGAGGGGAGTGAATTTAGACTGAAAAGGTAGGGAGGGAGGGGCTTGATTACTTCAGATCGAAGTATTTTTATTCTTTAAAATCTGTAAATGATTTTGGGGATCTCCCCCCCCCCCAATGCTCCCTGCATTTACTCTAACCCCTCTCTTTGTTGTTTGCTAGTCTGTGTTAAGTCCATTAGTCTCTTTCTTTCCTGCGGCAGTGTCTTTTCATTGGGTGAGGGACTGTGTTCTTGGCACCAGGTGGGCCATGCTGGTAGGTTTTCAGTGTTAAGCTTGCATTGGGCAGCCAGTCTATATTTATTTGTGGTCTGTCCATGTTTTCTCATTGCTG
>PVHY01015611.1:0-35642 GCA_004024945.1 Uropsilus gracilis | reverse complement strand
AAGAAAGTGAACTTTGCTGGTTTGGCACCATGGAGTTCCTGCTACCTGAAGGTGACAAGGAGAAGACAGCGTGGAAGACAACGAGGAGCATTTAAAGGAACAAGTCTTTAAGCGTCTGGAGATGGACTCTGTCTGGACATTGGTGAGACGATTAGGACTGAGAAACTGAGGATTTTGGGGCAATCTGGGAAAGGACTTTAAACAATATTGAGAAAGGGTTTGGACAATGTTGAAGTATTCTAAGTCTTACATATTTCTTTTGTAGATAATAGGATAATTAGAAATCACTTTGTTAGAAATAAATTAGTCTGCACTGTACTGATTGTCTTGCATTGGCTTGGTATTTTGGTTGAGAAGGCTGGGGATGGTGGTAAGGACCCACGAGTGGAAAGTTTAACCTGTGTATTAAAATTTTTCTTTTTTGCAGTTTTTGGAGCTGAAAGCAGAGAGCAGTTGGCTGGCTTTTGCATATTAATGGTAAAGGTGATCAGTGAAAATGCTAATGAAGAGTGTGTAGCCTGCTTTGTAGAAAGAAGCAAGCAGATAGGGGTAAACAGTTAAGTCAAGTCAGAAAGTCTCTTTTTACCCACTTTCACATATAAAATATATTAGAATAAGTGCATACATTCATATATATGAACCTGATTACATAATATGTGTAGAGAACTGGAATAAATATAGAAACACAGTGACGTTCCATAAATGCGGGTTCTGTAAGTGGTAAGAAGCATGGTGAGGTATCGATCTCATAGATATATACATGTATCTGTGTGTGTATATATATATATCATATATGTGTATATATCCATACACACACATATATATACCATATATAATGTATCACAAACTGTATAATTTCAAATCAGAAAACAGATTCTTGAGCAAGTTACTTAAGTTCTCCAACCCTATTAATAAAACAAGTATTTAAGTAAGTTAATGTTTCTAAAATTATACTGGGACTTCCATTTCCAGGAAGAGAGAGTCAAAATATTTTCCCCAATCCTCCTGCTAAATACAACTAAAAACCCTGGTCATTATGCAGAAAACAAACATAAAATACCAAAAACCAAAAGGCCATGGGACTCAACACAGCAATGAATTCTCTCATTTATCTTAGACTGGGTGCTGGTTAGTCCAACACCAAAAACACTGAAGGCTCAAAAAAAAAAAAAAAAGAGAACTTTTCTAGTCAAAATAGGAGAGGAATAACTTGCAAAACAGAAAATTTTAGAAAAAACAACTACTATTTGAGAACTAAGCACCCCAATAACTAACAAACCACTGTGTCCACATATACCTCAATGATCAAGTGATGAACCTTCTCCAGGCTGTAATGAGGGATTCTGATGACCACATCAGGATGGTGTCAGAGATGGCTGGAGGAAGGCCAGGCTTTTAATCCTCAAAGGGTAGAACTGTGTTCTCCTACCTATCATAGTGTCAGCTGAGACCAACTGGGAAATTTGGAGCTCTCTTCCCATCTAGTAGTAATAAGGCACCCCTCTCCCTTTCTGTTATGAGCATTTGTTGCTGGCATATCTGCCCTGAAAAAAGGTTTAAGAAAGTTCTCCAAACATAATTATTCTGCATTTTATGCATTCTTGTTTTGGGGGTGTCTCTCTATTGGAATGTTTGCTGTAGAAGGTCAGAACTTTGTTAGTATTGTTTTACTGCTCTATTTCATTGCTTTTAATAGTGTCAGGTTCGTAGTGAGTCCTCAGAAAACATTTTTGGGGAATAAATTACGTGTTAAATTCTTCACAGCTGTTGCAGGGTTCTCAGCTATAAACTTGAGCTAGTGATACTTCTATCCCATATCATTTTAAGAATTAAATAAGATAATATTCAAAAATGTAACTTTCTTAAGTTACATAAAGAACTATTATAGCTAAAGGAAATAAAAACAATCTGATTTTAAAAATGAGCAAAGAAGTGGTCCCCAAAGATATGAAAAAACCAACAGGGACCCAAAAAGTTGATCAACATCAATAAGGAAAGACAAATCAAATCTTCAATGAGAGTCCATCTCATTAGACTGCATACCATCAAAAAAGAAAAAAAAATGTATTGACAAGGAAGTAGAGAAATAGAACCTCTTGTGCACTCTTAGTGGAAATATGAAATGGTGCACTATCCTGAAAAACAATATGGTGGATCTGAGAAATGGAATTACTTATGTTTCAGAGGTTTCACTTCTGTATACATCAGAAGAACTGAAAGCAAAAGATATTTCTACGATCATATCATAGCAGCATCATTTATAATAGTCAAAAGGCAGAAGCAATATAAGTGACTATTGATGGATGGATGAATAAAATATATGATATACACATGCCATGGGGAGAGGAAAAAATAAGTAGTCATAATTTATTGGTACAAAGTTACTGAAAAGAGTATTGGGCATATAGGAAAATTTTTAAATGCCCATAATCATTTATCTAGACTCAAAACTACAAGATAACACCTCACACTTTGAGAATGGCATCTATCTATTCACACATAACAACAAAAATTGATGAGAGTGTAGATAAAAAAAACCCTCATATACTTTGGGAAGAATGTAAACTTTATGGAAAGCCATATGGAAATTTCTCAAAATAGTAAAAATAGATCTTTACCATTTAACCCAACAATTCCATTCATTGGTTTCTATCTGAAGAATATGAAAACACTAATTCAGAAAATAAACACCCTCTTATGTTTGTTATAGCACATCTTAGTAATACATGGATTACTAATACATACACAATGGAATATTACTCATCAATTAAAAATGACAAATTTGACAACTTTATAACAACATGGATGTACTTAGAAGGAATCATATTAGCAGAAATAAGTCAAGAAGAAAAAGACAGAAACCACTAACAAAAGACTTCACTAACATATGGGATACAGTGAAAAAATAAACAAAAGACCTGGGGGAAAGTCAAAACAAGCTAAGCACCAAACTGAAGAGCACAACTTTGAGCAGGATTGAAAGGGGGCAGGGATGGAGGGGAGGGGAGGTAAACCCTGAGGATTACAATGTTGTGAAATTTATATATAAATAAAAAATAAAATAAAAAATGGAAAGAAAGAAAAAAAACAATACAATACAATGAATGCTAAATGAAATGATATGCTGCTAAAAAAAAGATACAGTATAGACTCATAATGGATTATTACCCAACTGTAAATAAAGGTGAAATCTTGCAATTTTTGCCAGCATGATAGAATAGCAGGGGGCTATGTTAAGGGAAATAAATCAGAATAAAGACAAACATTTGGTGGTTTCATTCACATGTTAAACATAAAGAAATCAAGCAAAGATATAGATAGCATCAAGCCAAAACCAACCATTGCAGTTTGACTACAGAATTGAGGTTATAGAGGGAAGAGATGGGTACATAGGATGGAGAGGATCCAATGGACTGTGGTGGAGCATTATGGTATTGTGGTGGTGGGTGTGATGTAACCTCCATTTGAAGAGGTACGAACCTATGCTCTTAAAACAGAGTGCTATAAACCAGATTACATGAAAAGTATGTTTTTAATTAAATAGAAACAGTTCTAAAAATGGATGATGGTGATGGCTACACAGCAAACTGAATGTACTTAATGCCACACACTTAAAAATGGTTAAGATGACAAATTTTATATTCTGATTATTTTACCATATCTTTATATTTTAAAAAAATGTACTATATCAATAATATAATAAAGGCCTCTTAAGTGGTAGGTTACAGAATATACAATTTATATCAGATTAAGTTTGTGTTTCTCACTTGTAATCTAAGAGGACATAGCTGTAGTAGTAGGTACTATAGTCCCTTTGTATCAGCTTCTTACCTTGGCAAGATCAACCAAGAAATAGGAGCAGGGGTGAGAGACATGGAAAAGTCAGTGACTGCAATGACACTGCTGTATAAAAGGTTGCTATTTTCCAGCTACATAAGATACTGTCTCAGCAGGAAAAAAAGTTTCTGCTCTTCTTTTGCTGTAGAAGAACAGAGCTGGCTATAGAATAATAAAATGAGATTAAGCCCTGGGAAAAAAATCAATACAAGTAATCCTCATGCCTAGAGTCCAACTTTGTAGTTTATTCAACAGAATTTGAGGCAACAAAATTGAAGAACTCAGAAAACTAAATTATTCCTATTAAGTTCCTATTGTGAAGGAAAGGGACTTCTTCACTAATAGAATTTAGACATATATAATTGGATAAGTAAGTTCCTGAAACCAAAGGGTATTCTTGTCTGGAAAAAAGAACAATATCCAAAAATGAGGTCAGAGCAGTGGAGGCCAATGAGTAGAACAGTATTTTTCCCTTAACACTGGGATGACAATGGTGTATAATGAGAAGGTATGAGTAATGCCTTGATGGCATCCTCAAACTGTGGTGATAAAAGCTTCTTTAACCTCATTCTTCAAATGAATCACTTGGCAAAAGTTTTAATAAAGTTTCTGAAGTAAAGTGTTTTTATGAGTGTGCACAACTATGTGATAACCTCCGAGATAAGATATAAAACATTCTAATTTCTACCAAAGTCCCTCATTCAGCTTTACAATTACTCTTCCTCCCAGAGAGCAACCACTATTTTAACTTCTATCACCACATATTAATTTTTTCTTGTTTTTGAACTTCATATAGATGAGATCAAACAGAATTTCTTATATCTGGTTTCCTTACTCAATCTGATGGTTTTGCAATTTGCAAAATTCACTCATGTTTTCTGTGTACTTAAAATTTGTTTTTTGTTTTTATTGATGAGTGGCATTCCAATGAAAATAACCAAGTAGCTGATAGTTATATGAAAGGGTATTCAAAATCATTGGTCATTAAGGAAATTCAGATTAAAACTGCTTTGTGATATTAGTATGATAAAGTTTTAAAAAGATTAACAATACAAGTGTTCGCGAAGATGTGCAAAACCTAGAAATCTCATGCATGATTGGTGGGAGTTTAAAATTTTAAAAAATCCTTTGATAAAACAATGTGTGAATTACTAAAAAAAATGAAAGATGATTGACCTTATGACCCATCAGTTCTGCTTCTAGGAGTATGCCTAAGACAAATAAGTGCATGTGTATACAAAAGTACTTGTAGAGAATGTTTATAACCTCTTTCTTCATAGTGGTTCAAAACTAGAAACAGCTCAAATATTCAATAGGGAAATGGATCCATAAACTCAGTATATTCAGTTGAGTGGTATTTGTCTCTACCTTATACAAAATTTAATCTTCATCCCTGTCATCTCTTCCTTTAATGAAGCCTCATCACTAAAGCCTCTTCCTAGTGATGCCATTTTAGTTCCACTGAAAGCAAGGTGTTAACACTGAAGATCCATCTTTCCCAGCACCAAACATACACTCAAATTTCCCTAGTGGACATCACAATTCATCTGTATAACCCAGAATCTAGAGTGTTCAGTTTCATAAACATTTCCTGAGCATAAATATAGACTTCTAAAGGAAAGTACAAGTGTAAGTTGAATGTAATTCTGAAAATACTTGTTGAGAGAATGATTATTGAAATCAGGAAGACTGATCTTGAGCCCCAAGTTTTACTGTGTACTCTTGGGATAGTCCTGATCTCCTAATCTGTATAAGGCATGTTCATAATGCAAACAATTAAACAATGTCACCAAAAGAGGCTTTTTAGTAACTGAGTGTGAGGGTAAATATGAAGTGTCTTTCACAGTGAATGACAGTTTTAAATCAATGCAATTTTAAATCAGTGTAATTCATTACTATAATTAAAATGTTCACTAGTTAATGCAGAGGGAAGACAACAACTAATGATAAGTAGAAACAGTGGGTCAGAAATGTTAAAAGTAAAGAGTTATTTTTACTTTTAGTAATTTGGGCTCGAAAATTCTGGCATGACTTTATACTGGATTTATAGAGAGTAGGTGTTCTTGGTTTATGAATCTCAAACTGCAACTCATTCTGAAAATCGACTAGTGAAGTAAGAGGCAATAAGTTATAGCTGAAAAGAGCATCAAGGTTGAAACTTTACAACTTTATGTTAGAATCTAGATTCCTTCATTTAGTCATAGAACTTTGGACAAGTAATTTAACCCCTCTAATCTTCAACTTCATCATTTAGAAATGATCATTCTTATGTCTAACGGTTAATGATAATAAAAAGAAATTTTTATCAGGGACCTAGCACAAAACCAGTTACTTAATACACAGGTTTTTAACACATTAAATGAGTGAGAAACTAAGGGTTCACACATGCTGCCTTGGGGTGAAGCTGGGATTATTTCATAAAAAGACAAGCTCATGTCCAACGTGATCACATTTCACCACATCGGTATCAGGCAACTTAAAATTGTAAGATAGTTAGAGAATCTCACAGTTGTTTTGGGCTGGAAAAAGCACACAAACATGAATCTATCTGGGCATATCTTCAAGAGGCCCTAAGACTCCCCAAAACACAAAGGAACTGTGGGTTCTCAAGACTCACAATGAAGAACTGGGCACCAGAGAAAAGGCACTAACCATATCATCAAAGGCCTGTCTCTTCAGGTTTCTGTCTCTCTTTCTTCTTTGGGTCATACTCCCATTACCCAATTAATTTTGATAGACTAGAAAACAGCCTTCAACCAAAGTGTGACAGTTAACCTAGTTAAAGAAACAAACCTTTCTCTGTCATGGCATTTTTTTCTCATTGAAATAACTTACTTAAACTCAAGCACCATCAGTACAACGCCATACTGCTCGACCTCCTGCCTGCTGGCCAATGCAATGGGCCAATTCACAAAAATCCCTCTAAAAGCTTTGGGCAGTGATGGTGAATGCTTGTCAAGTCCATGTGTAGTCATTTGTCAACACCCTACTTGCCAACCACGCAGTGCCTTTCCCTGAACTAATACCTCACTACACGGTCATCACTCTCACATTGCCAAAGGTAACATAGATTAAGGAATTTAAAAGAAATATCACCCTCGGACCATTGGACACAAAAGAATCCACATTATGAGATTCTTTTTTTTTTTTTTTTTTTGAGACTAGCTCTTGCTATTTTTGCCCGTTGAACTGCATGGTCTCGTTGCCTGGGGTACCATGAACTCAAGCAATCCCCAGCCTCAACATCACAGGTAGCTGTGATTACAGGCATGCGTCACCATGCCCAGCTATTTTTCTGGAACTAGGTCTCACTACTTTGCCCCGGGCTGGGCTCAAACTGCAGTCTCTGGTTCCGGCTGCAGTTTCCTAGACTGCTGCTTACAGGCACACGCCACCGTGCCCGGCTGAGATTCTGATATACTTTACTAACTGAACTTTCTGTAGATACAACAATGCAGTCATACTTTAAAACACTGCTTTTTAATCAATCCTGATGAGAAAATTAAAAAAAAAAAACTGATTGCCAATGTTTTGTTTTCATTATCATTCATCATCATCAGGCTGTTCCTTGCTCATTCAGTTGCCCCTCCCTACCATTCCATTTTCTGTGCACTAAGAGGCTGATTCCTACAGATTCTACCTCCCATGTGCCCTTCCTACTGGTTTAGTCAATGGAAAGCACAGAGAGGAATCAAACAGTGAATAGTTCTTCACTCCTTCTTCACTTTACTTGATCTCTGTCACTGCTTCCCTTTGACTATCAAGTGGTCTCAACTCCAAAACCCCAGCTTTCACTGGACTCCATAATACAATTTCCTCTCCTTGTCTCTTCAGCATTGATGATGATAATAGTATCCCATTATTGCTAATCCCTGGGTATCTCAACATCCATAATTAGTTTCCTATTCCCATCCTCTGAGCAATCCTTTAATGAATGTCTCTGGGGCCATCTGAGTTGGTTTCTGCGTCTCATAACACAGTCATCTTTCTCATCGTCTCTCTGACTATATAATTTATTGGTTACTATTCATCTATCTGATGCTGTGATAAGTGCTTCATCAACATCAACTCATTTAACTTGCACAGTGACCCCTTTAGGAACATATTTTCTTAGAGATGAGAAAGTAAAGTTTTAAGACTTTTATCTACTTTCCTGCACTGTCCATGTCAGAATCATCTGGAATATTTGTTAAAAAATTAGATTATAAGACACGTACCCAGAACTCTCTATTGAGGAAACCAGCCACAGATTTTGACTTGAGTGATAAAGTTGATTCAGGTTCATTTCCTGATAGTAGGGAAATAATTGCATAGGCAAACTGAAAAACCTATGGACAGGCATGCATTAAAATTCTGACCACTATGATCAATAGGAGTAAGCAAGGTCAACCAAATTTTCTCTTCTGAATTTAAATGGAAAGTGCTAAGGAAATTGAACAGGAGGTCTATGAAAGAGCGAATAGAAAATCCATTTTAAAAAAGAGTAAGCAATGAGGGAGTCACATGGCCACATCAATGGAACCATGATCAAGTCATGTGGCAATAAAGCAGCAGTGCTCCTAGAGCCCTGAAACCCAAATAATGGCTATTCTTAACTTCTCTTGTCATCTGTCTTCTCTCACCCATCAATTCACCAGTGATCTAAGTAATTATCGGTCATGTCTTCCCCGAACCAGAGTCATCTGACTGAGTTGACACATCATCTAGTTCTTACAGGAAGAGCTCTGAGCTAACACAAGTGAAATAATCTCCCTACCAGTCTTCCTGCATATATGCTATTCACCACTTTACCCTATTATTCACATGAGTGAATTTTCTCAAATGGTAAATCTATAGTAATCTTCTTGATAAAAGCCCACAAAAATGGTTTCCTATTCTTTAAGTGAAAATTCCGCATGGTGGCCTACAAGTTCCTGCATGGTCTAGCTGCCGGCCCATTGACTGAACCAGAGCCACACCTCCCTCCGCCTCTCTTGTTCAGCCACACTGGCTTGCTCCCTTCTTTCACACACCTCCTCCTTTCATTGGGCTTAACACAAGCTATTCCTTCTGCCAGTAGTGAGAATTCCTTGCCATTTCACCTACTTAACTCCTACTGATCATCAAACACCACTTCCCCCTGTGAATTCCTCCCTGTCCCCCTTGATGAATGCCTATTTTCCAATCTCCCAACAGAGTCAATGTCCGGTGTGATTACTTGATTAATAACTGTCTTTCTCACCAAGCTTCCTGAGATCAGGGTCCTGCCCTGACTGCTCACTGTTGTGTCACTGACTCCTTCTAGAGTGCCAACCCCACAGCAGGCATGCCAACGTTTGTCAAATGCATATATAATTTCATATCTATGTAGAATAACATAAGAGAAAATCCCTTACAAAATTGCCATTATGTAGCTGTCATGGTGTGGAGGACAATAATAACAGTGGTCAGGTGACTGTTGCTAAGGAACAGCCCACGCACAACAGAAGATGAGAGTATGTGTGGCTGTATGCACAGTACCCAGGACCAAGTTCTGCACTTGGAAAGGGAGCCCCATCCTTCTGCTACCCCAACATCTACTTTAGCATCTAAGAAAATGCCCCAAAGGTCAGTAACCCTTGGCTTTATTTACTGACTTACATTTATGTTAGCAAGTGTATTTCTAGAGAGTTCATGCCAACAACTTAATAGTGTTTTGCTTTAAATTGGATTGGAAAAGCAAAGAGAATAAACCACAGCTTTGATTGAAAACTGAAAAAAATGATACAACTAATAAAAATACCTTTAACCTCTTGAGAAACATTTCCTAGTCACAATTTGTTAATGTTTTCAATTATGTAATATCGTCTTTCAAATTATCCATGATGGAGGGAAATTGTTTCAAATCACTTAAATATGTGAAATTATGGCTAATAAATGAAAAATGTTCTTTCTCCTGAAATTCTCTTTAGTTCAGAAAACTTTTCAAATACACACATGCTAGGTGTTCTACTAGGTTAGGGGTGGAAAGTGCAAGGACAAACTGTATAGCTTTAGGTTTCTAGGGCCCCACATCCTAATGGAAGAGCTCATGGCAATAGAAAAGCCATGTTGCAAGTGCACAGTTTACAAAATGTAAAGAGGACACATTCTTTATCCTATGAAGAAGATAATAATGTTGCAGAGTTTTTAGAAAATCAAGAGGAGCTCATCAAGAAGATAATAGAAAGAGTCAAGTATCAGAGTCCAGTTTCCTAATTTTATAAATGAAAAAATGAGGCACCCAAAGATGATGCTCTCTTGACTACTTGGTGTGAAAACCAGATAGTGAATTCCAAAGCTCCCTTGAAAAAGATGTCAAAGACATAATCAAGTTCTCTTGTTCTTATTGGATTTTTTGAAACCTCTCTAGTGATTAAGGTTTGAAACATCAAGTCAACTTTGATGTGCTCTTTATAAGAACAAGATTTATAAAAGAGCAAATTTCATTTTCCCTTGCATCTGGCTTCTTTCAATAGCCTTTTCATATATTAGATGAAATAATATTCCAAATGCAAATTCAATCATGTCATCTCCTTCTGTCCATCATCATCCTTACAATGTGAGGAGATAAAGAGGGTCAGAGCATGTTTCAGGGTTCCCCATGCTCTGATCAAGAACTTCCTGCTATGTGACTGGCCAGGCATGATCAAGCTCTTCTTACCATTTGATCAGGAAGGAAAGCAACTTGAAAGATAGGTGTCTGCTCCACCAGAATGCTCAGTGAATGCTTATTGAAAGTGAATTCATTTTTAAGTCATTGTATTGCCTTACTGAAGATGCAGATACAATACCCAAACTCCCAGAGTCATTATGTTTCTTTCAATTTGTTGGCAGCATTTCTGTATCCAAACAACTGGCTTCAATAAAAGGTAAGGCCTGGGGTAACTGAGATGGTTTCTTCTCTATCATGACAGTGTGCTGAAAGTTCAAAATAATAAGAGTTCAAAGAATACCAAAGATAGAAGGGAACTTGTGGATAAACCATCCAACATTCATGATGTCCTTTTTTTTAAAGATGCAGAAAATGAGGTCCCGTACAGAAATAACTACCCTAAACTAGATAGCTTGTTAAAGGTCGAACTAAGGTGAGACCATGGGTCCCCTGCCTCCTCAGGCAGTGTCTTTCCACCATGCCCATGTCCATTTCCTCAGGAAACATCCTTGGTGTTTACAGAGCAAGACACTCGTCACCTGATTCTGAAGGTTTAGTGGAACTCTGAATGCAATTTAGCCAATTGCCAGTGCTAATTGAGAGATAACAGTTGGCCAGTTCCCCAAATGTTAATGTTCACCTGTAGAATTTAATTTGATGGTAAAATCACTTTAGAGCTTGCAACATTGTTGTGGAAAAACAATATATGAAAAAAAAAAAAAACCACTCAAATAATTGTATCATTACTTATTCCAAAATGTGTGGCTTAAAATAATTACAGAGTAACAGGCACAGCTGACCAATATCTCCAACACAGACTTTTTAATATTAGAATTTCATTTAAATAAAATCCATTTTGATGAAATTGTTATATTAACACTCACACAACATGAGACTCCCATTTTCTATTGTACCATCTTCATATTTTCAGGTACTTTCAATAATAGTTTTGTTATATATTTACTACAACTTCTCCCATCTAAGAGGTTGGGGAGAGTTTGTTACTCCATCACTCACATGCTAAACACACACACACACACACACACACACATTTCTAGTATCAGACTCCTTACATTGGGCCACTAGGTCACATTTATTCCCATGCCTTAAATAACACAGGATAAACATTGCTTATTTTTTTCCAAATGCCTTTTGTTTAATCATAATTTGTTCTAAATATGATGGACTAGATGTGAATATGAACCTACATTTTCTCTATTGGTTACTGGCATTCATGCCCTTAAACACTTAAGAAGTATGAATTGAGGGTCACTACATTATTCCTGTCTGGAATCCAAATATTGTAGTAGAAAATTTGAGAAGTACTGGAACTACTGAACTAAAGAAAAAGAAGCAGAGACCTAATTTTCAGTTCTGCCAAACTTTATGAGTGTAAATTTGGACAAATCACTTCTCTTCTCGGAGCCTTCATCTCTTCATTTGCAAAAATAACTAATATTATGGAAAGTTCAAGATGATGGGATTCTGCCATTTTGCTGTACTGAGGACTGTTTCCCTCACACAAAGGTGTCAGAACTCACTAGAAAAAATACATAATATTTAGTAGTCCATGATCTAGAGCAAGCAAGAAGGGCAGAGAATTTCTTTGAAGCTCTAGTTAGCTCAGTTCAACACACATGTATCTTAGTCTGTGACAGACCAGAGCTTAGGAGTGATGGCAAAGATGTGCTTTGCTTCAAGGAAAATACAGTCTAGAGCCACACTGCCTTGTGTGGTAGCTGCAGCCACATGTAGATATTGAGATCTTGGGAGGTGATTCATTTCAATCACAATGTGCCATAAACTACATAGAAGCTATATGTCATATCTTAGAAACAATAAGAAAAAATATATAACATCTCAATAATTTGTTGAAATTAAAATATTGAAATGAAAATATTTTCATATATTAAACTAAATAAAATATTATTAGCAATAATTTTATCAATTTCTGTTTTGCTTCTGTAAATGTGACTAGTAGAAAATTCTAAATTATAACTATGATTTCCATTACAATTTTTTTGATGACATTAACCTGGGGGAAAATTTAGGTGGATGAATTGAGAACTCCATTATGAGTGTTAAGATAAGTTTAAGAAAGGAGGGAAACACAAAGGAGGGACATGTTGCCCAGTCTGAGAAACTGGGAATAATTCTTACAGGATATACTGACTGAAAAACAAGATCTTTAGGCTGTGTGCATCATGGTGAAGGGGCCAAAACTGCTGTGTGATCTTGGGCAAGCTACCTAACCTCTCTGTGCCTTGGTTTCCTCATCTTTAAAGTAGAGATAACAATGGAACCTACTTCAGAGGGTTGGTGCAAAAATTAAATGAGCTGACACCTGTACATTCTGTGGAATAGTGACTGGCATAGAGAGTATAAACATCTATAACTGTTCACTGAGATTTAAGCTCCAAAAAGTCAAGAATTCTTCTTTTGATATTGTTCAGGGCTTAATTTCCAGAACTAGCAAAGGGTCTGGCAATGAATAATCACTAATAAGTATTTGTTGGTACAACAGTGTATAAGAAACTATTTTCTAAGAAGTTCAATTTTTTTTTAATTTTTATTGAAGTTACTTTGCATTTTAACTTAAATTTCAGATGTACATCATTATAAGTCAATGTCTGTATACACTACATCAGTTCTTTACATTTTTTACTGCACTTAGTTCTTTTCAATCTGCTTTCACATATTCTCTCACAACTCTGTGAGGTAGACAGGGCAGAAATTAGGAGGCAGCATGCTGGGTTTATTAAGAGAAGAACCCAAGCATGAAAACAGGAAAGAAATACCTTGCAAAGTATCATCAGTGTTGGTAGGAGAAACAACACTCCTTGTCCTCTTTTCTGTTTGATATTTTTTCTGTTCTGTTTTTGCTGTGAGCATATGCTACCTCAGAGTCAGGGGAAATACATGCTGTGTTTAGAGAACAGAGGAGAAAGAAAGGAAGTTGGCTACTCCAGAAGGAGCTCTTACCTGAATTCACTGAGACTTTGACAATGACCGGGCCCCACAGCCTAGGTGAAGATGCCCTTAGAAGGAGAGTGTCCAAGGTGGAAACTCTTTGCCTGGTCTGTGAAGTCAGACAAACTCTCAACTCCTTCTTCTGCTACTTCTAAGCAATGTGACTTTAAGATTCTTAATTTCTCCATGTGTCAGTTTCCAATATGTGACATGGAGGTAAAACTAGAACCTACCTTTTCAGTTTTACTAGAAAATGTATAAAATTATGTTTACATAGTGAACAAGAAAGGTATCTGCCACTATATACAAACTCAGCTTACAAACCTATACTTTCCTTAGCAGATATAGAATATAGACTTCATGAGAGCGAGTCTTTGTTTTATTCCATAATGTGTCTTCAGTGTCAAGGAATGAGCCTCGTTCATACTAAGTACTCCATAAATACTTGTTGAATGAGGAAATAAAATTATAGATTGAAAACTAAAGCCTGATGAAGTGAGATATTTTCCCAGGGTCACATGACAAGAAAGTGGTAAATCTCATGTTAGTTCTACTAATTCTAACTACTCTCAAAGGAACCTTTCTTCCCCGATTAAAGATCCAGCACCAGAGATTCCCAAGTCCCATGCCCAGATACAGGGCAAAGAACCCAAACACACACCACCGTGACCTATACTTTCAATCTTGCTCCCCATCATTCCCTTGGAAGACATAATCCCCATGTTTGGGCCAGGGGTATAGCAAACCTAAACTAATTGCTGACATTTTTTTCCTCACAGCTCTGGAGAAGGGCTCAGATCTGGAAAAAGCTATTGCCACCTTAGCTCTGATTTTCAGAAATTCTTCAGGCCCTGATGGTAAACTTGAAAAAATGACTGCCAAAAATCTGCTACAAAGTCAATTTAGGAATTTCACAAAGGTAAGAGAAGGAATAGGACACAGATACAGGGGCCATGCTATCCAGGTATGCCAGTAACTCCAACTCCAGGCCCCATCCTGGGTTTCATTCAACTGGGTTTCAATGTGTCCTGCACACCTACCACATGCCAGGCAGTGGACTGAGCACTGAGATTAACGCAGTGAACAAGACAACAGTCCAGCAGAGTCAAGAGAGGTGATGAAAAGGTAATTAGAAATAGTAAAGAATAAGGAACACGGGGAAGGAGTAAACCTCTCTTAGAGTAGGTAGTCAAGAAGTACTCCTGGAAAATGAAGGTGTGACTGAAATCAGAATAATGAACAAGAGTTAACAAGACAAGGGGGTTGATAATGGTGGTAAAGCAAGCAGAGGGAATAGCAGGTGCAAAACCAGACCATTAAGCAGGGCAAAGACCTGGGAACATGAGAAGGGTAGAAAAGCAGAAAGCAGTGGGAGGCAAGACTGAGGAGGTGGGAGAAGCCAATTTCTACATCAGGCAGGAGGAAAACAAATATAGTTCTAAGGCCAGGAAGAGAAGTAACAGTAGGTGTGCTGGCATATTGGACTGGGGTACGGGTTAAGGAGGAAGCAAAAACCAGAGTAACTGCGAAAATGCAGTCTAGACATATGGTTAATGATGATTTAAACTGGAGTAGTAAACGTGAAGCACTTTCAAAAGGTAGAATAAACAGGATCTGATCATAGCTTGGCTATGAGAACCGAAGTACAAGAGGAACAAACAATTGAATTCTGGTTTTTGAGCAAGTCAGGAGTCTGAGGACCCCAGGTGGGCCATTGTCTTCGGAGAGGAAAGAATTCAACAAGAAACCAAAATCAATGAAAAGCAAGAGGTTTACTGTTAGATAAGAGTAAGAACAAGTATTGACAGGTAAGAAGAGGGACTGGAAAACTCTCCAAGCAGAGGAATCCCAGTGGCTAGCAACTGAGGTAGCAAGAAGTAGGTGCTTGTAGGGTATAGTGGACAAGGAGTGATGACTTGGTTATTAGAGATCTCCACTTTGTGTCTCTTGCTGACTGACTAGGCCAGCTGAGGTCTGCAAGGTTACCCAGGCCCACTGTGTTTACCCATATTACCTGGTCTACCTTCCTGAAACCAGCCTTGATCTTTTGCTCTGATGTTGTGCTATTGTGTTGGTGTTCTGAGTCTCCAGTCAGACTGATAAATGGATGTAAGGCAGTTGGGGTAGGGGGGAGTTGAAGGAGAGAAGGAAGGGTGCCCTTCTTGTTCCATCAGAGTGTTTCTCAATCAGGTTGATAAGTAAACTTAGGGGCTTATAATACCCTGTGTCTAAGTGACTGCCTGTTTCCATTCCCTGCCTTCCTCTTTCATGATGATGCCCCATTTTCTGTCATAAGATATGGATGGTGGTTCCATTCCTAGAGATGAGAAAGACTGCAGATACCTACAATTTCTTAGTCCTGGTCTTAGAACTTCAGGTAACTTTGAAGAGGGAAGGAGATGATGAGTTCCACAATGGTGTGTCATAAATAAAATATTTGAGAGGAGAAACTCAGACAAATGAAGGATAATTCTTACTTCCCAAGGTAAGGATAAAGATCTCAAAACTCAAAATATAGAAATGAAAGCTAACAATAGACAAATCATCAGTGAAAAAGAGAATGACCTAAAGCATCTAGGGGTATGTTTCCTGATCTTCAGTCGTTTAAATACCATTTCTATTTTTCCTCTATTTGCTTATAACCTATATTATAATGTCCTTGGAGTTTTTTTTCTTTAAATTAGTTCTCTATTTAAATACATTATACTGTAATATTTTATCACTATCTTAAATGTAAATTTAGTGGCTAAAAGTGGAAGGCTGTAAAATAATAATTTTACCATGAATTCTTATTTAATACTTATTTTTGCATTACCTAAAATTGCATTACATTCTATTAGCAGTAGTGTTCATACTTGGGGAAATAATGGCTCAGAGAAAATATGTAAAAAGAAAAAATGATCTCATGCAGAGCCTAACTCACCAATATTTATTGGTAGTAAAGCCAAGAAAAAAAAAACATAAAATAGAGCAGACTGTATGGTTCTATGTGTTTGATGAGATATTAAAACATAAGTGTTAGAACTCCATTAAAATAAACATGTGGCTTTAGCATGCTGCTGTTAAATAAGGTCTTATCAATTGGGAAAAAGTGACCCAAGGGTACAACTTCCTGAATATGACTACATCAAAAGAGTCTATGAAATCATTTATTTTTTAGATTCCACATCTAATTTTTTTTTAAAGATCAATATCAAAGAAGCAGAGAATAGAGTGGTAGTTGTCAGGTGCTGGGGGGGAGGGAGTAGAGGGAGGACTGATAAGTTCAAAGGGTACAAATTTTCAATTGTAAGATTAAGTTCTAAGAATCTAATTATAACCTGATGACTCTAGTTAACAATGTAGTATTGTATATTCAAAGTCTCTGAGAGTAGATTTTTAATATTCTTGCCACAAAGAAATAAATAAGAGGTGGCATGATGTATGTGTATGAATTATTCTAATTTTGATAATCATTCTACAATGTTTATCAAAATATCGCATTGCAGACTTCAAATGTTTACAATTATGTTTGTCACTTCTCATTAATTTTTTAAGTCTGTTAGAAAAATAGACTATAATGTTATATGAAGAAGGATGACTGGAAAAAATATTAATAATGACTATATGAATAATAGTGAATTAGTTATTTTCAATACTCCTTTAAAAATATTATTTTCCAGATGAACATGTTTATTGCACATGCATTAGTTTTGAAAAAAAATTGTAAAAGTGATTTTTTCCACCCAGAAAAATCAAGCAGAATTTGGTGACATAAAACTTCTGAAGTCTTTAATGAGTGAAAAAGTCCTATAACATTTAGGATTTGCCTGCATCAAGGTCAAATAAAAATGACATATCCCAGAGAGAGAAAGCGTCCACACCAAGGGACCTGGCAAATCCTCAGTGATCTTTTAATAGGTGTGACAATTGGACCTAGTTGATGGATCATCTTCATGAAATATCATCCCTCTGAGAAAACCAGAGACAAAAAATTAAGCCAATGTCATTAGGATGGATAAATTAAGCCTCCTTTTGGGTAAAACTCTAGAAAGGCAGCCAAATTCCCTGGCAACAGACACTGCTCACCACCTCCATCCCCAGATCCCAGGGCAATTCCACTCTTGCTTTAGGTAAAAGATGTAAGGCACCCAAAAGTAGACTGTGTTTCAGGGGCTTCAAGTGACAGCTCATCCAGGGCATCTGAATATCATTGGCAATAGCTGAACCTCACTGGGAGAACTTGTAACATCTGAAAGGTGCCTTAGACCAACCAATGCTGCCTTGAAGTTTCACTGAGATTCCTTGAGGTAGCACAGACACATGAGTTGGTGGCAAAAGACAGCAGCTTTATTATTGAGTGAACTTTTCCCCTGTAAAATTCTCTGGTAAACTGAGCTGAACCTTTAGGTTGAAGTCTGAGTTATAAGAGGGATATCTCCTGTCTCATAAGCCTAATCACAATTTAAAGGCTCTTAACATTCTTGTAACTAGTCAAATATGATACACCTGAGAACATAGGTATTTCAAATATAAAAGCAAGATGGCTGGTGAGGCTGAGGACTGGCCTCAGTCAGTAGGCCCTTACAATATGCAGAAAAAAGAGAGTAAGAAACCTAGTATCTCTAACTTCTAAGCAAATTATATGTCTTTTATACCAGTAATGAGTTCTTGGAGCCTAATCCTTTTAACAGTTTTCAGGTTTCTTGGAAGAAGATGGGCAGAGAGCCTTTCCCCTGGTAGGTGAGACTTCTTGAGGAGAACAAATCCAGAGAAACAAGATTGTGCATGGAATGTATGATCATTCTAAAGTGTCTTACCAACTGTTGCAACAGGTTTTCCAGTTAGCACACAGCTGAGCATTTGGGTTTGAAGTAAATACAAACATAGCCCAGTATAACATTGACTCAAATAATAATTTTATTGCCACTTGGGAAGACATTTCACGTTGTGGTTGGAAATTGCAAAGCCTCTCCATTTATCACTCTTGATATGCTTTCTTTCTGTCTGCTTAGGAGAGCTATGAAGAGTCTTGGATGTGATAGACGATCAAGCAAAATGTTGGATAATCTTCCTAAACTTATGTCTTCTTTTGCATAATTTATTCCATGTTCTGATAATCTTATTATGTAGTTGAACCCATCATGGCCACCTTCCATAACAAAGAGATGATGTTTTGAAAATCTGAAAACATAACAATAGCTATGTTGTAAAGAAGTGTTTAGCTTAGAATTCACTTTGGGCTCTGGAATCGGGGAGTTTAGGCTAAATCCTGGCTCTACTCCAACAGCTGCTTTGCTTGGTTCCCACTTAATCCTCACTGAGTTTCTTATATCTTATACTGTGCATGTAGAGGAGGCATAATAGTCACACATTCTGAAGGTCACCATGAGCATTCAATGAGAAAACCTGTGCAAAAGCTTCACTGATGTTCAATAGGTAACACTGGTAGCAACTTGACATGTTGCTATTGTTGAGGATATATTACTGTCAAACCTGTGTGTGTGTGGCACAGTGAATTAGGTTTTTATCTTCTTTATTCTGACAGGGACAAGAAGGCACACCAAACTACAAAGAACTCCTTTCTGAACTCGACGAGCACACAGAAAATAAGCTTGATTTTGAGGATTTCATGATCTTGATCCTAAGCATCACTATAACGTCAGATTTTCTACAAAACATATGGAGTGTAAAAATGATGAAATAAATGGTTTTAAATATGTAATTAGATTAAATAATGGCAAAAAGAAATGCTAAGTAATTAAAGATGTTTCCATTTTATATTTAATTAATCAAAGATACTTTCTATGTCTCTGGGATGGCCTGGGATGAATCTAATAGTCACACCCAATGTAGCTTCAAAACTTTACATATACTTTTCAGGAATGTCTATATAATGTGCTGTCTTTACAACATAAGAGATCCACTAAACATCAAACTGCTTTTGCTGAATCAATAGCAACTTAATGTACCTTCCTTATGTTAATTGAGTCACTCATTCATTTGTGCATGTGTTCATTCAATGGCACTTTTTGAGCTTTACTTGACACTGTTACTGAGAATGCAGTGATGAACCAGAGGAATCTCTACCCTCAGACAAGGCTGCAGATGTCTAGCTGAGCACAGAGGAACACTGAGCATCTGACCAGTCAATTGCATAGACATTTTTATTACAAGGAGGATAAGGTGACAGGATGCTAAAAAGACTGTCCCCAAGCCTGGATTCAAAGGTCTGAGAAGCTTTACTTAAACTATGTAAATGAAAATAATTAAAGAAAACTTTGCTATGCCCTGCATTCAAAGTCCTCCTCCTTTGCCTCGAATTGAATATGAGAGAGGATAAAGGGTGTTTGTTTCTTTGTTTTTTTAAAAAAAAATACAGGACTCATACTATGCAGGAATTGTTTTAGAAGCTTTATAAATATTAACTCATTTAAGCCCATAACTACTCTATGAGGTAAGTTTATCATCTTACAGATGAGGAAACTGAGACACAGAGATTTTAATCACACATGGGCAGGCTTAAGAGTTCTCTGCCCTCTTCGTGGGTGTTGTTAATTTTGTGTTAATATTGGACTTCATTGTGAAGAAATAATATTATAACTCAACAAAAATAACTGTGTACATTTCAAGCACTTTGCAAGAGACTGGTACCAGCTGGGTCCTGGAGAACCATTTGGCATTCCTCAAATAGAACTCTGTGGGCTGCTCTCCCCCAAAGTCCTTTGTATCCTAGTTGCAAGCAGCTGAATATGGCAACCTTGGTGACCAAAGAAAAGGTCACATTCACACCTTTAGAGAAGAAATAAGGGAGATCCTGGTCAGTGGAATAATGAGGAAACTCGGAGTCATTCCAATACACTGGGTGCCCAGAAAGAATTTTTAAAAGTTCATCCCACATAGAAAGTGCATTAAACTGAAGAGGATATCAGTTATAGAATATATTTTAGCCTGATGCAAAATGAAAACAAGAGCAAAAGCATGTGAAGCATCAGTGACAGCTAAATCAGTGAGCATGATGCTAAGACATGCAGTTTCAGTAGGTCTTTTTCTAGATTCCAGTTCCAGGACCATGAGCTCTGTCTCAAAAACAATGGTGTCATTTGAAAATGTTAGTGGTGACCAAACATGAGATTACGGATACAAATCTGTCTTGGTTGCAAGTAGCAAAACCCAGTTAAATCTCATATACATAAACACACAAACATAGGGAAGTATTGCATTTTTTGCCAAGGTATTGGGACATATAATGAAATAAAAGGGCAAAAAATGCAATAATATCTACAAAGAAAAAGCAAAACCAAGGTTTCACTTTTATTCTCAATCTGAAATGATTTTCTTATCTCTGTTTCTGTCTGCATTTTATCATCATTCATTACCTCTTTTCTCTTTCGTATATCAAGCTCTCTCTTTTTAAATCTCTGTCTTAACTAGTTCTTTCTACTTCTTGGCACAAGACCCAAACAGTGCCTCCACTGTTGATTTTATTTCATCCACACTCAATAGCTTCTCAACATCCCAACTCTGGTCCCCAGGTGAAAGAATGTGATTTATCTGATTTTGGGAAGAGACAACTCCTGACTTAGTTGTCCTACTTGTCTGTGGTCAGGGAAGCAAATCTTATGCTCACTCAGCAGGAGTATGGGAACTAACTGTAACATATATGAACAGATCCTGATGCTTGACAGAGGAAATTGTACGGATCTCCAACAAAATCCATGGCTTGGACTAGAAGAGCAATATTATCTAATTCTTAGATATGGGCTCAGCAAATGTGTCTTGATGGGATAATTCCATTTATTATTCCAAGTGAAACCTTTCTTGCATTTTCACTGTGCAAAAGGAGCTAACCTGAGTCTCCCTGGAAAGTTTTCTGTGATTAAATATAGTTAAGATATTCCTATACACAAGCTGTGTGCACCCTTGCAATTTAGTGAGCATGACAGAAACATACCCAGTCCTAGAACCCCTAATTTTCTTTATTTCAACATCTAAAAATGGGTCCAAGTATGAGATCAGGATTGTGCTTTAAATAGTCCTTTGTGAAAAAGAGAGTAAGGACTGAAAGAATACTAACAAGAGCCCTGCTTGTCAGCTGACCTTTGGCATTCGTAGAAATAATGAGAGTTCTTGAGGAGACCAGACCATTCAATATATCACAAAAACTGGCTTAGTCCATGAACTAGGGGAGATAGTGATCCAGGGGTTTCAGGCTTGAAAGACTTGTTACCATCCCCTTTCCCTTAATTTCAATCTGGGACACATAGATTCCGATTTCTCTTTGTTCCTTTGCAGCCATGGCTTTGAAACAGTTAAGTTTTGGATTTGGCATAGTATAAAATGGGGTCCAGCAAGTTGCCCAGCACATTGAGAAATAGCATGCTTTCCTTTTACACATTTTCAGTACATCATAACCAGTTTTACATCGCAGAACAATAAAGACAAGTATTTTCATATTCATTTGGTGACAGAACATGAACTATTCCCCCTTAGAGGCTATTTGTGGCTTTTATTTCTCCTATTTAATTTGAGTTTTTAGATTATGTGGTTAGACACCCAGTTCCCCAGAAAGATCACTGACCTGGAGGAGTGGACCAGGCAGATTGGGGTACTTGACTCTGGTCCCAGTTCTACCTTTACCAATTGTTTGTCTTTGACAAAGTCCTCCATTTGTTGTGAGTGAGCCTTGTGTTTGTTTGTTTGTTTTTCAATATAAATTTGAGATTAGAATGAAACCTGTTTTATGAAAGAAGTGTCTGGAAGACTTAAAGCAGTAAATACATACTTCTGAAATTCAAAGTAGGCCTTTACACATCATATCTATCCTACCTTGTCTAATTCTGCCCAAAATGTTCTTATATTTTTATTAATAGTTGTCCCTGATAAAGTAACTTCTATATTGTATAGTTAAGTATTACCTTATTGCCTCTCACTACATTCTTTAAATTAACTTAAGAGATTGGTATTATCTTTATGTCACAAAAGAGAATAGGATTTCATGAGGCTGAGTGACTTATTCAGGGTCTCAAAGCAATAGAACCCATGACAGACACATTCCAGTATTCCAACTCATATCTGTCATGTGCCACAGTCTATCTCCTTTTTTGATGACTTGAGATGATGTAAAACTGCCATGGAAGGGCTTCTCTATTATCTATGGTTTATACCTGATTGAATAAATTATTCCCCAAAGTAAGAAAGAGGGGGAGGAGGAAGCAGCAGTAGCATTTCAAGTGTCCAGAACCCAGAGGAAATCAAAAAGGCCTAAGAGAAAGAGCAATACCAATGTAATACATTTTTCTTTGTTTCTTATAGTCGTTAGCTTTAATCTTTCAGGGGATTCTCGCTCTGGGAGAAGGCAATGGAATTTTTAAATCTATGTCCTATCCTCTTAATTTTTCCTGAAGAAAGTGCAAGTGACAGGAGAAGGAAGTCATAGAAGAAAGGAGGCAGGGTGGGGGACCCTAGAAAGAATATGTATTCTGAAGGAGACATATACCCTATGAACCCAGAGCAACACTGCACTGTTCTGCGATCAGAACTATGTATTATTCTATTTCCAGCTCTGCTCCTGCACCCTCCTCACTGATCTCAGACTCTTTCTTACTAAGTAAAACAGAGCACTGTCACCATATGGTCCCTAAAATCTCTTCCTATTCTGATATTCTTATATGCAAACTGAGACTTTTTTTAAAATAAATAAAAGTGTAACAAGGTGCCAGTGAGCATATGGAAAATTTTCATTCTTTAAAGGCCTTTCCTGTATTCCCTTTTGCTTCCTGTGACCTGGTAGGCTGTGACATAAGCTCAGTACACAGCAAGCTAACCATCAGAAAGAAGATCTGCTAGAAAAGAGAGCGAGGGATAAAAAAAAAACCTGATGATTTCTCAGTGCTTTATAGATTCAAAAATGTTGTTGCTGAATGTACCACATAAGTCACTCTACTCTTGAGACCACTCACTGGTATTTAGTAAGAAAGATCTTTAAAGTCAAGAACTTACCTATTTTGGATCCTTAACACCTAGAACACCTATAAGACAGCAGATATTTGATAAATATTGGGTTAACAAGCACAGTTCTCAACATGAATGAGTGCTCAAACAGAAGATGGGGAAAGGGAAGCATTAGAATATTTGCTTGGATTTAGATCAAAGTCATGTTGAAAAAAGAAAATAAAGGTCTGCTCTACACAGATGAGTGAGCTGGGTCTGATTGCTAAGACTTCTAGTTTTGTTTTGTTTTTAATTGGTAAGAAAGAAGGTTTAAGATTGTGCTCACATTAAGCAGTAAAGATTTAAGATACATTTAATGTCATTTTTACTCTGGTTTATCTTGGAATCAACAAATAAGCACAGGAGAGACTATCCTTGAGAACAGAGGCACAGAGGGTGAAGCATCCCCATTCTTTAGGAGTGGATTCTCCACCAAGACAGAAGAATCCAGAACTCAGAATCATTGTTATGACTGGCAAAAGCCCAGAAGCTTGCCCGCCCTTCATTTCTTTTGCATTCTGGGATCTCAGTCCAGCTGTTTCTTGCAAAACAGATTTTTATTTATAAGATAAAGCAAATTAAAAATTCAGTGATTTCTTTTCCCTTTATGTTCAAAGTAACTTCAACAAGCTCATCTGTTTCTCACTCCAGTTTCTTGTCCTTTTTTTAGTCATAAGGATATCCTTTGACCTCAAACAGATTTACAGTCCTTAGTGGCACAGGTTAATTCAGGAAACCTTGGACCTTTCAGAGAGAGAGGCAGAGTCCTCAGAATCAGGACAAATGCTTATTTGTTCATTCCTAAGGCTGCTGCATCTCTAATGGCCTATAAACTCTTGAAACTGGAGGCTTTCTCAAAATCTCTCTCTTTGAAGGAAAGAAAGCTGTAGGTACTGTGGGCCTCTGATGGACTTAATTAAAATCAATAATGAGATTAAAATTGGTAAAAGAAGAACCAAAAGAAGGTTTCTAAAGGATCTTTGATTTCTCTGATACTTTGGTCTTCAAGGAGAGTTTTGATTCCCCCTGAAAATCTTGTGGAGAATAGTGAAGACATTAAATTGCACAGCAGGACAGCAAAGCACTCAGGAGTTGTCGGTGCCACATTACCCTCCACCCAGCCCATTCTCTTGAGTCAGGGAGAGAGGAGATCGGAAGAATGAAAATCACTTGTATTCTCTGGAGTTACTAGATGCAAGTGAACTGAGCTTTCTTTCATTTTGGAATTCTTCAAAAACACCTAGAGTTTGGGGATTGGACTAAGAGAAAAGGGAGGCTTTGTCTGGACACTGAGGCCACACACAGAACCAGCTTGATTATGATATAATGTCTGATCTTTATTTCAACTGCTCTGAGCAGCTTTGGGGGTGACACAAAAGTTCTGGAAGAACATTATCATCATAAAAATCCTATCAGTGTTTTCTAAAGAATGTTAACCCAAGACCTGAGATTCTTATTCTTTAGGAAGACTGATTGTTTGCCATCATTGGCATGCTTTCACTAGTTTCTCTCTGGATTGTTCTGTGTTCATGGCATTCAAAGTATATATTTAGAATGTCACCTTGTAGCAGATAATGCTGATCCCAGGTAAATCTTCTTGGTCCACCTGAGTTCACCTGTAACCACAGTAAACTGTTTCAAGTCTCCTGAGAAAATCAATTGAGGAAAAGAAAAATGGCAATACAGTAAGGGCTGATTAGGGAACCAAGAAAGAGAATAACATCCTTAAGAGTATGCTAGGCTCAAAGAATTGGGAGGGAGAGAAGGGTATGGAGGGAAGGGGGACAGGGTGCTGGTTGGGGAGTGAGATAGGTGAGTAAGAATGGAAAAATAAGTTACAAGGTTGAGGTGCAGCCAGAGAATAAAAAGTCTTAAGAGACAGGTTAAAAGACATAGTATTTAATATGGGACTTTTCTAGGCTTTATTTAGTAGGCATCTTAGTTTAAGTTACCCCAGAAGCATATTCTAAGAGAATATAATTCATTTGCTTGGGAGGTAATTTCAGGAAACCTCACAAGTAAGTGAAGACAGTTGATTAAGGGTACATTCATGAGCAACTTGACCCCTGTGGGGTCTCAGTGGGGTTTGGGGTCCCCTTGGTGATCTCTGGGAGACAGTGCAGAACATGCCTCAGTCTTGTCCCACCTAGCAGATAAAGAAACTGCAGACCTTTCTCCCTACTACTGACCATTGTTTGTTGAATTCTGCTTTCAAGGGAGTCTCAGGGTCCCCCGTGCTTGCCTATAAGCCACTAAGTGTACACCCTGGGCCAGGAAATAGAAAGCAAATAAAGGATAAGAACCTAGGGCAAGAGATAGGACTATTTAAGCAGAGAGCAGGGTACAGGATTAGAGCATAAACAGTGCCTGCTATAAGCGTGTAAGATGGATTGTGAAGCTCCATGAGAGACAAGGTTTGTGTTTTTTCCAAATATACCCAACCATAAAATCCTTCTTGTATAGAATATCCTAAGGGCTGGTAATGGCCATGTTATGCATGTTGAGTGTTCTTTAAGTCAGTGTTCAAAAACTTTGTCTATAAAGGTCCAGATAATTCATTTTTTCAGTTATGCAAGGCACATGATTTCTGTTACAGAAGTTGCATGCTCTCTTGTTATACCATGAAAGCAGCCGTAACCATAAGCAAACTAATTGCTGTGGCCATGTTCCAATAAAACTTTATTTACAAAATCATGTGACAGGCTCCATTTTGTCTGTGAGCTAGTTTGTTGACTACCAATATGGATCATTCCTCCAACTTTCTCCCAAGATTCTAAGACAGGTTTATGGAGGCCCCTTACAGCAGGGTGGACTGGTTGCCTGATCTTAACAAAGCCTTTGATCCCTCCTTCCCACAGGTTCCCTCAGTTAACGTACTCCACAACATTGTGCCTCATCTCTCTGGAACCCATCCCAATAAACCCTCTGCAGCAGCCTCTTCATCCCATTTTGCCCACAGCCTCTCTGCTGGGAAAAAGCAACTGAACCTAAATTTAATTATTCTGCTGGAGAAATAAAAATAGTGTTGCCCTGAGGCTGTCTGATGCCAAGAATTTTCCATATCACGGGAAGAGAAAAATAAAGAGTGGCTCAAAATAAATAAGTACTACCCACTCCTCATCAGAGGCCAAGAGAGGTGTGAAGACTTGGAGACTTAGGGAAGGGGGTCAGAAGGTAAGACCCTACTCCAGCTTCCTTAGTTTTGTACTTGAATATATAAAAACAACTGTTCCTCCAGAATAAAGAGCCTATATTTATTGCCAGGCATCCATTCCTCATTTAATAGAAGCACACTGAATGCCTGCTTTGTGTGAGATGCTGTACTAGATAAGATAGACTACACAATTTGTGGGGGCCACTGGAAAATGAAAATGCAGAATTCCTTGTTCAACAATTATTAGAATTTTAAAATAGTGACTTCAAAGCATTAAACCAAGCATGCAGTTCTTGTAGTGCTCTGCACTTTGGTAGGTCATGCTCCCATGGAACTTGGTATTAGATATTGAAGTTTAAAAATGTATATGAGGATTCAAATCCAGTACTGACCATGTGGGAGCTTATGATCCAAGAAAAAAAGAGTGTTTATAATAACATGTCAATCATTGCTTCACCTCATCTTTTTTCAAGCTCTTTACCATTTTTATTCACTTCAAACTGAAGTGAGCTTCCACCTTAACAGCTGACACAAGCATCTGTTTGTTAGCATCTGATCATGGACTTCTGCCATCTCAGAACTGGAAATCCTTCACCAATGACTGGCCGATGATAGGGGAGTCTATCTGGCCTATGTCTAGCTCTGATGGGATCCACTCTGAGGCCAGAGGTTTTAAGACCCAGACTCCCCCCCACCCACCAGCATTGAATTGGGCCTTAGTTATGAGTGCTTCCTAAGAACATCTACTAGCAGAAGCCCTTGGCACAAACTCTCATTTCAGGAAATTTCAGAAAATCTACTTTTAGGGAAGTCAAGCTTCAAAGTAAAACACACATATACATTATGGGGAGTAAGTTGCAAAGTGAGAGTTACCCAGTAGAGACTGAGGAGGTACATGCTAGATACATACGGAGGTGAAAAAACAGGCTCCCATGTGGAAGGCAGTCGATGGCACAGATGGAAGCACATGCCAGGTTTTGATTAATAAATAATATTTTAAGAGGTTGGGATGGATGCCGGAATTTAGAGAGACGTGCTCTGTTTAACCCTCCAAGTCTTTTCTGCACTCATACTCTTGTGTCCAGGAAGTCTAACTTAAATGAAACACATTGACAGGCGACCTTGCCTCTGACCTCTTGTAGGATTAGACCAATGATGAAATAAAGGGTGGAGGAGTATGAACTGTATGGCTTTCTCCATACTTACTCTTTTTGTATCTGGGAACTACTCTGTCTCTTGCCCTTTTAGGTCAATAGTTGGTAATGCAAACCAGTGGGTCCTACATGGCTTTGCTGCTTTCCCTAAACACTGCCCACATCTCTATAAAGTCTCTTCATTTAATGCATCTGTGAGCTACCAGGTTCAAGAGCACCACGTCTACTATCCTTTGACCCTTCCTAACAGAGAAGAAGATGAGGACAATGCTGTTTAAGAGTCCAAGCAAAGGGAGAAAAACCAGATACAGGATGTTTGGGGGTCGAGGTGGGGGGTGAGCACAAAGTGTATGAGGAGCATAGTAGGAGTTCAACTACAAAGGAAGATTACAGACAGACTTAATGGGAGCCTGGGATTTGAGACTTCTAATCACAGTGAAGTGTGAGGAGAGGAGGAAGGAGCTGTCTGGACAGAGTGAAAAGGAAATGAACTAAAGATGAACTAGAAAGAAGTTGAAGGAATTAGAGGCTATTCTGTGATTTAGTCAGAGCCAGATTTAGTCAGAGCAGGCCAGTGTGACAAGGCACCAGTGGAGATATAACGGAGTTCAGAAAGCACTAGGTGTCAGACCCCACCTTGCAGGCTTTGAAACTGCTGTTTCTCTTCCCTAGTGCACACTTGTGTTTTCACCTGGCTGGTTCCTCCTCACTCCCAGGTTTACCTTCAATGTGTTTCCTCCTGGGAGGCCTCTACTCTCCCTCACCCACCATTTTGCCTGAGGTCCCTTGTTCATGTGCTGTGATAATGCCTTGTAACAGCTGGTTTAAAACTGACCAAACTATACTCAGGCTGCCCCCAGGCATAAACTCCATAAAGGCATAGACCATGTTTGTTTTGCTCTCCACTGTATCTTTTGAGTCCAGCCTCACTCCCCCCCTAGTACTCAGTGAGTACACACAATGGATGAATGGATGGACAAGGGAATGGATGGATGGCCTCTGAGAGTTGCTATTAGAAGTATACTTTGACCTTGATTCCCTAGTATAAGTCTGGGTGAAATCATCCTCTTGTGACATGCCTCAGGTTCTGATTTAGTTCTACAGCTGAGTTTTAGAAATCTCATTTCAGAGGGTAATTAACAGAGTCACATTTCTTTCTGTGGAAGTTGGAATCTCTGAGCTGTTTCTCTTTTCGGAGCAAAAGATGATACTGACAAGAAGATGCAGTGAAAAAAATAAAGAAAGAAAATGTTAAGAAGCATTTCACAAAGTAAACATCATTAGGAGGAGGGAATGATGAAGCTAAAATAAGTGTTTCCTGTTGAAGCTTACTTTGTATTACAAATCAGAAAGGGACTTGATCGTATTGCCTGTCAGTGACAAATTATCGGCAATTCATTTCTGTCTCTTGCAGACTTGGGGCTAACACATTGCAAGATTCATGTCACTATTAGATGACCCTTTTCTACATGCTTGGGGAAAATGAGGATTGGGGCTCTGTCCAGAGAAACATCTGTTTTGGGGGGCCAATTCTACCATCCACTCCTCTCAATTACTTATGTAGCTGAACCATATATAATTGTGCAAGGACACAGCTAACACATTTCAGCAGACTGACAGGGACATTAACAAAGGGATCTTTTTTAATGTGTGAGCAATGGAAGGCAAAGCAAAGGGGATGGGGGTGGGTAGGATGCAGTGCTCTATATCTAGCAAGATGAGAACTGCCACTGTCACTTCTAGAGCAGACATAAGTATCTACAATTTACAAATAAGAATACCAGAGTTGACTCTTCTACCCAGGGGTCCAAGGGAGGCCCAATTGGAAAAACAAAATTCTCTGAACATATTATTGCACCCTTCTCTGCCTCTATGCCTTCCGCACATACTGGTCTCTTGTTCTCTGTTTATTGTTCTTCAGATACACTTTCATGCCACTGTGGTTTTAAACAGTGGTCCCTTGGGGGCACAGGAATTCTATGAATCATGGTGGTCAGGTAAGCACAAACATATATCAGGAGGTGAACCGCCTGAAGTACTCCCAAAATGTATAACATTGTAAACTAGCAGTAAAACAGTAAAAATTATTTTAAAATTAATATATAAATAGTGAACAAGAATCAACTCATTCTAGTTTTCACTAACCTCCTTTCCATAATTGCAGAGTTATATATCTATTGTCATTGCTTACCTAGTACCCATCCTCCCTTCTTCAAAAAATGAACTAAGTGATCCATCCATACCAGCTGTTCTCAACAAATTCCCTAGATCTGAGATGATCCCATTATCCCAGGAACAGGCTCAGGAATAGGCAGGGTACACACTTAATTCAGGCAAAGAGCAAGTACTTTAAAAAAACTTGTTTTTACACTTTGGTAAAATTACTTCTCTTCAGTAAGCATTCTTAAACCAGTTGGCTGTGCAGCTGGAGAGAACCACCTACCAAGGAAAGCAATACAGAAAGAGTCATAACTAAGAGGTGTAGACAGAAGGGAAGTATGTTAGAAGAGCACCTGATCCAGCCTTGAACACTGGCAAAAATCCAGGAAAACAGACAACCTTCATCTCTCAGTGTTCTGAGAGCTTTCTTCACTTTTGTGCCTTGAGTAAGTTGAGGCTTGTATTCTTCATCTGCATTCCTGCTCCTCCAAGTCTCAGATTCCACCCCTTCAGTGCTATCTATCCCTCTGGTTGACCTGATTTTTATATCATTAGATTTCTTTCACAAAGTCTGGTACAATGATTGTAAATGATTAATAAACATAGAAGAAAAACAAGACAAAAGTCAGAGTTCCAGAATAAAATAGCTCAGTGTTCCCAACTTCTTAATTATAGTAGCAATCAACATCATCATCTGTGATGATGACGGTTAGCATTTATAGAATATTGTGCCCTTAATGACTTTATAAGCTTTACTATCTCATTAGATCATCAGAATCACCACAGCAAGAAGTTATATTAAATTATGTTGCTTATAAAGAAGCTGCAGAAGAAGTTCAGAGATTACAAGTAACATGTTCAAATTGCATGAGAAGTGGCAGATACAAGATACAAGACACAAGTAACATGTTCAAATTGCATGAAAAGTGGCAGATACAAGATGTCCTCTCATCTGAAGTCAAAGTTCATGTTCTTCTCTATCCTATGAAATAGTCTCAAAGACTTCCTTTTTTTCCACTTCTCCACTTTCTGAAGGAAACCCATCATCCTGATTTACCACTCAATTGTGCCACCTTTGAGCTCTAGCAGAGCAAGAAAACAGGACTAAACTTATCTGCTAACTTCCTATGCTAAACCTGTCCCTTGGTAGACCATATGGCAACATGCTCAGCCTGTCAAGTAGCATCTTCTCCAATTCAGAGATCTAATGATGCCTGGATAATGGAGACCAAATATTCTAGGAAGACCTGAAGTCTGACCCCAACTGCTGCAGGCCTCTCAAGTTGAAGACCCAAAACATCCAGTTCCTCTGTGGGGGTCCTCAGGCAACGTAATTAGCAGAGTTCAAAGCCAAACCACCAGAGCTTGGATGCGAGTTCTGTCACAAGCTGGATAACTCCAGACAAATTGCACCAATCCTTTCAACCTGTTTCCTCATCTATAAAATGATACCATCTGCCTCAGAGGAATGTTCAGAAACAAGGGAGAGAGTTAACATGATTGTTGTAGAATATGATATTTTGGCACATGGTGTTTATTCTAGCAGTAGTTACTACAATTATCATTATATAAACCTCACCCTATTTAAGTTATTTGATGAAAAATTTAAAGCTTCCAATAGTCCTTGAGGGATGGGAGGCAACAATGGTAAATTTCCCAGAGCTTCATACTTACTACCTATTGTTCCAGATACACACATTTATACAGCTATCTCTTTCAACTGACTCTCCTGCTAAAGAAAGTTCTTTGATCCTCCTTCCTCCTCTAGTGTGTTAAGAGTTGTCTGATCTAGCACCTAAAAATATGAGACAGCCTCCCAGTCAAGAAAAGTCCAGACCAAATGACTTCGTTGGTGAAGTTCTACAAACATTTGGAAAAGAATGAATGTCAATCCTTCTCAAGCTCCTCCAAAATTTGATGAGGGGGTATTTCCAAGTTAATTTTATGAGACAGAAATTACAGGTATTAAAACCAGACAAAAATACTCCAAGAAAATAACTTGAGGCCAACACATAAAAGTATGTATAACTATCTTGAAATCCTCAACAAAATACTGGTATACCAGCAGATTAAAAAGATCACATAGTGTGACCATGTAGGATTTATTGCTAGGACATAGGGATAGTTCTATATATGAAAATCAATTAATGTGATACACTACGATAAGAATATGAAGGATAAAAATGATTGTCTCGTTAGATACAGAAAAATGTTTTCAACACCCTTATGAAAAAAACAATCAGCAAACTAAGAATAAAGGTTTCCCTTCTATGAAAAAGAAGTGCATTGCTATTTGGTAGATTAGTCTGGAATCTTAGAATGCTACTTCCATTAATATATATGGAATTTTTTAAAGCATTCTCAGATCCCAAATATAGCCTACTAAGTCATGCCAGTGGGAAATGTAGGGATAGAAAAGGGCTATTTTGGGATAGTAGGATAAATGTGTATATGAAAAATCCTCCACTCAATGGTGATAAGTTGAAAGGCTCTCCTCTAAGATCAGGAACAGGCGAGGGAGCCCACTTAAGCCACTGCTGTTCAACGTAGCACTAAAGTCCTACCACTTCATCTAAAGAAGGTTATATCTGTGTTTTGTTCTCTGTTCTCGGAAATTCAGTAGGAGAGTGACCCAGTAGTGACTGAGAAGCTGCCCATTGCTTGTATTACCTGCTGAAAGTTTCCTTCTCTGCATAGCCTCTATGTATGGAAGCAAGAAAACTTCCCCATATCACTTCCACTCTGAGGAAAAGGAAAACTGCCACTTACCATTTAACTTCTAGATCTCATATTTTCATTCTTATGTTGTGCCAACTTCCAAACTCCCTGCAGAGTTCTTGTCTGAGGTTCCCAAAACTAAATATCTGATGTGAACCAAAAGATTATTTCTCCCTGTCCCCAGAAGTACAGTCAGTAGAGCAGAGAACTAAGAGGAAAAAGAGAAGACATCATTCAGAAAACTTGCTTAGGCAGCCATCTGGCTGATGCAGTTGTTGCTTTTCTCCTGGTATCTCCTTGGCTTTTGTGGGGAAAAGTATACATGTGTTCATTATTAAAATAAATTGAAGCCAAATTAGAAACTCAAACAGTATTTTAACAATGATTCCAAAGTCCACCATTCAGAAGTAGCCATTTTTGAACATTTAAGAATTGAGGGAAACCGAAAGGAGACAGGGCTCCCAGAAGTGACTGGTTTCAAGACAAGACTATGAAAGGTATAAAGTGAACCTGAACATGTTCTTATGCCAGATAAAAAAGTACTCCAGAAAAGAAGACATTTCATAAAGACATGGGAGCTTCAAATGCCAAACATAAGACAATTTAGGTATGCAAAATTGAGACTGGTAATGAGTGACAATAGGAGCCACTGGTACCACTCGAATTGTTAGAAATAAGAATGCATGAATCCATATGAAAATAACAGATAAAAGTAATACCTGCAGAGAAGGGAAAGTACTCACTTACAGTAGAATTCCTAGTACCAGAAGAAAATGTCAAGGGAGTGCTTGTGCTAGGAAATTCAAGCAGATCACAGATAAACCACAAGGGTAAGTATATAGTAGAGAAGCTGGAAGCATCCTGACCCATGATGATGAAGGGCAGTAGACATCATGTGCATGGCAATGTGCACTATGTGCATAGGATGCATGGTAAGATGTAACATTACCCACCCCCACCCCTTGCCCCAGTATCCCAGCCAAGAACACAAAACTTTAGTCCAATCCTGAGGAAACATCCAACCAACCCCAAATGATAAATAAATGCTCTATTTTAAAAAGAGGTATGCCCCCATAGACGATGGAAATTCCCTTTAACAAGTGGTGCTGGGATACTTGACAATTTCATACAAAAAAGAAAAAAAGAAAGAAACTAGGTTTGTATGTAACTTTGGACACAAAAATTAATTCAAACTGCATCAAAGATTTGGATATTAGAGTTGAAATGATAAAATGCTTAAAAGAAATATAGGTGTACTTTATAGAACATCTACCACAGAAGTATTTTGGGGATGCAACTCCAACAGCAAGGGAAGCAAAAGCAAATATAAATAAGTGGGACTTTTTTATGCAAGAATGATGTATAAGACCCTTTGTACCTCAAATGTAACCATCACAAAAACAAAAGGTCACCCTATAGACTAAGTGAAGATATTTGCACATCACCAGTCTGACAAGGGACTAATTTCCAAAATATGCAAACTACTTTTATAATCAAACAACAACAACAAAACAGAAAGTCTTATCCAAAAATTGGCAAAAGACCTAAATGGACACTTTTTTGAAGAAAGTAGTCAGATGACCTAAAGATACGTGAAAAATTGTTCAACCTCACTTATTTCTAGGGAAATGCAAATGAAAACTATAATGAGGTATCACTTCATTCCTGTGAAATGGCTTATGTAAA
Organism: Uropsilus gracilis; assembly: GCA_004024945.1. Classification (NCBI taxonomy): domain Eukaryota; kingdom Metazoa; phylum Chordata; class Mammalia; order Eulipotyphla; family Talpidae; genus Uropsilus; species Uropsilus gracilis. The sequence continues at coordinate 1,339 of PVHY01015611.1, read as the reverse complement.
AAAAGAATGGAAACAACAAATGTTGGGGAGGATGTGGAGAAAAAAATAATGCATCCACTGTTGGAGGAATGCAATTTGGTACAATTTTTATGGAAAACAGTAAGAGACCTTAAGAAAATAAAAATTGAAATCCTGTTTGATCCAGTAAAACCTCCACTAGGCATTTATCCCAAAATATGAAGACTCTAACATAAAAGACTTATGCTTATAGCAGTACTTTCCACAATTATCAAGTCTTGGAATGAACTTGTGTCCACTGACAGAAAACTAAAAGAAATTGTGGAATAATACCCAGCCTTTTAAAAAGATGAAATAGTGACTTTGGACAAAATGGATGGATCTTGACATGTTTATGCTAAATGGAGTCGAGTCACAAAGTGAAAGGCATATCAAATGGTTTCACCTCTCTGTGGGCTATAAAAATTAACAACAACAGCAAACCAAACATGCACTGTGAAAGCACAGTGAAAACAAATCTTAGCCTTAGTGAAAATATATAATGGTTACTGGAAGAAATGGGAAGGAAGTGGATAGAAAATGGAATCAGGTTTGGGAGTGCAAGTGAAGCATGTACACAAAATGAGGAGTAAAAATATACCCCTAAATTTATACAGACATGCAAGCAACTAGCAATTTCAATTTTTGAAAATAGATTAAAAGACAAAAGGGTATATGTTGTATTCTTCAGATATTTTGAAGTCATAGCAAGAAAAGACTAAAAATATTTCAAATCAAAGAAAACTGTATAGAAACTGAGCACAAGAAAAGCAAAACATAGCCGGACACAGTGGTACGTGCCTGTAAGCTTCAGCCTATAAAGCAGCTGGGACTAGGGATCATGGTTCAAGTCCTGCTCGGGGCAACCTAGTTCCAAAAAATAGCTGGGCATGGTGGCACTCGCTTGTAATCCCAGCTACCTGGGAAGCTGAGGCTAGGGATTGCTTGAGTGGTACCCTGGGCAACGTGAGCCTGTGGTTCCACGGGCAAAAGTAGCAAGACTTAGTCTCAAAAAAAAAAAAAAGAAAGAAAGAAAAAACATGAAACTTCCTAATCAACTCCCAAATTAAATAGTTAACTAAGGATACCAATTTAAAATTAAAAACTAAAACATGGTGGTAAGAGGATATATTTATGTATTATTCTAATGTGTATTTATACATATATTTGCATATGTATATATGAATGCATATCTATTCCCCCAAATGTCTTTTACCCCATCTATATGATAGCAATTCACCAATTTTTTCAGAGTTGTTCCTTACATATCTAATCACCCTAATATTCATCAAAGTCTAGCCTATTCTAAACAGTACTTTTTTCTTTTATTTATTTATTTATT
>PVHY01015610.1:0-35624 GCA_004024945.1 Uropsilus gracilis | reverse complement strand
GGAGGGAAAAAAGGAGAAGCTGAGAGTAGAAGAAAGGTAAGAGGAAGAAAAATAAGCAGGAGGAAAGGGATAAAGGGATTCTGGAAGGAAGAGGTGGTGGAAGAGGATGGAACCAGGTGATGAAATAAGGCCATTTTTGAAACCAAGCATTTGCCTTTATCTCTTCTCAAGGCATCCAGAACATGTTCAGTTTGCTCATGGGAGAGCTCTTTAACTCCTTGTAGGGGGAGTGAGCCTGACCTTTTCCCTCATTAGCTTATCTATCCAGCACTGAGCAATTGTGCTCTCCCCATGTGTGGCCCAGTGGGTATGCACATGTGTGAGCGTGCACACCTGGGCCTGGGAGAGAGGGGACAAAGGATGGCAGGGAGCATGAAAGTGAGAAGAGCCTGGGCACAAACATGAGAGAACGCCAGAGAGAAAGAGCCCAGAGAATGAGTGTAAAGTGTGCTGGAGGGCTTGGGGTGGGGTGGTGTTCACCTGCCTCTCAGTCCCTGAGTCCTGGGTCCTGGATCCTGGGTCCCCTGCCCTCCCTCGCCCTGCCTGATATATCTGTGTAACTGTTTAAACCAATAAAGAACCTACTCAGATTGGTGAGCCACTGCCTGATACTTGTCCCTACAGTAACTGGCGACAAGGATGGTTGCAATCTGCTCCTTGTGGGTTTCCTTCTGATCATTGACAGAAATGAATCCAGATAATCATCTAGGAAGTGAGAGAGAAAAAACTTAGGCTGCTCTTTGGGGTTCTCAGAGCAGGGGCTGTGGGTCTGTCTCACTCACACAGGCCCTCCCTAACAATAAAACATGCTGTCTGACATCAGTAGCTCCAGGTGGAGGCCTGGGAGTCCGCCACCCGCGGGGGTTTTGCATTTGTCTTCCTGAAGAAAGGGCCCCAGATGATCCCAGCAGAAATGCGTGAAGAACTCACTGCTTTATCTCACAGGACTCCGAGTTCTGTTTTCCTCCTGGTGTAAGATAAAATTGAACATTTTTTTAAGCGCCTGAATCATCAGACAAGAGATGTGGGCGTTGCTATACTCCAGCTTCCTGCAACTTAAAAGAAATATGTGTGTGCAAATACTGAACAAGGAAGCAGTTATTGCACCACTAGGACACATGGTCAAGATACCAGCATAACAGACCACCGGAGGAATAAGAAGCCAGAACCCTCTGATTAGCAGTGGAAGAATAAGTCTGTATAAGGAAATAGATGGATACCCCTGAAGGCAGAGTTTCAATGGGGAAATGACTTTGTCAGGGATCCCTTAATGCACTGTGCTGCAGGGAATTTCTAGACCAGCTGCCTGCTCTCCAAATGGAAAGCGCTCTTCACCACCTGCTGGAGGCTCACAGCTCATCACCCACTGTTTGCATATTGTGACAGGGCCAGGAAAAGCAGCTGGTTTTAATAGTACTAGAACCTGAGGTGGTAAAGCACTGGATGAGAGCTAAACCATGGGTTGCATATGGGAACCTGGTGGCTGAGAAGAACCCCAGTCATAAACAAGTGCACAGCACTCCTCAACCCCCGGTCCTTTCTGGGTTTATAGTCTATCATGACCCATCTCTTAATATGCATTTTTCATAAATAGAATGAGTAGAATGAGGAAATCATCATATGTATTTAAAGTCAAACCAAGCTAAATATATCAAAAACAGGATCCTTTTAAATAAGCAATGGGACGGAAGAACTGAAAATTCCAAGTAGAAAACTATCAATTACGGGGTTTTTTTTGGTATCCAGAATTAAAAATTTGGGTAATCAATTATGTATGGATCACAGATTGGGGAAACATTTTATGGAGCAATGAAATGAGTAGAAAATAGTTCTTTGGAAAAATTTAGCATAATGTGTAAAGTTGGGGATTTTAGTTCTGTATCACTTAGAAAAAATTTAGAACTCTAGTTCTACTGCCTGGAAGGTCATTAATATCGGCAGTTTTCTGTTTATTTTATTTTAGGACTAAAAGCAAGGATATGAGTTAATGTACACATTGGTTTTAGATGGTTCTTTTTTCTTCATCTGAGATTTGGCTTTTGCACAGTCAGCTTGTGCCTCCTGAGACCAAGGACTGGGGACAGACACTTTCTTCAGTTGGAGACAGTCTTCTATGCCCCCCTAAACACAACCCTGTTAATTCTCCTCGACCAGGTATCGTGTCCATCCACACACATGTGCTGGGGCTTCACTAAGAGGGTGAGGATTACAACTCTCACTGTCCATGTGACTGTCAGATCATTTTTTTTACATTAATTAAACAAGTGATATCAAAAATAATATTTAACTGTCAATTTCAAGTGCCAGAATGCCTGAAACCACTGTATTGTGTGGGGTAAATACACATAAAAGAGCCTTTGTTCTTCTGTTTCATAAGCTTTTGAAATACTAACCACGTGGGATTTGACCCAGTATAAGATGTACTTCCTATGTACTCGGCATGAGGAAATAGTGAGGAAATTCCATTTATAGCTAGTTGGGTCTTCCTGATGGAAGGGATAACAGTGGCCTGCCTGCATGTAGCAGCCAAGATTGAGTTTAGTAGTATTTTATGGAGTTGGATTTTGATCTGACTCCACATTCTGACTGTAGAAATGAAACGCAAGGCTTGCTAGAATCAGAATAAGTGATGACAGCCACGCTCGTCTGGTACGTCACTATTTACAAATTACTATTCTCCCCTCACTTATCCAAATCCAGACCAACATATGCCAATATCTCAAAAGCCCTTGAGCAGATGTTGGTAAATTGGTTTATTTTCTTTCAAGACGCTGCCAGGGGAGCTTGGGAAGTTCTTGGAGGCAGCTGGAGTAGAAACGCTCCTGCTTTGTTTCCATCTTCTTCTCACCTCCCAAATATCTCTACTTCTGCTTTCACTTGTTCTTCCCACACTTGTAACCGAGTGTCTGTCCTTCTATCCCAGGAGACCAGCTGGGAGCTGGGGGATTAAAATGATTCCATGTGCTTTGCTCTTTCTTAAGGGCAACCTGTAAACCATCAGGTCTTCTAGGAGCATGAATTAGCTTCTTACTAATTCATCCCACAGGACTCTGGGTATTAGGAATGCTACATTCAAGGTCTTGTTTAGCTCTAGAAGTGCCTTGGGCAAGTCTACTGACTTTCTGGGGTCTTTGAACTTCACTCTATCGATCAGACTGTTAGAACAGAGGGCTTCCCACACTCGTTCGCTCCAGCACTTGGTGGATTATGCTGAATCTTTGAATCACTATACTGTGAATGAGACATAAAGGAGACTATGATGTGAAACACGAAGCAGTGGTCTTGGATCCACCCTTCCATTCTAAAGTATGGTGGGGATTTGTGGTACACAAACAGGAGCTGAGTTTATCAGTCCAAGGCTGTGTGTTATGAAATGCCCACGTAGCTGATTGCTGAGGCTCACGATTTTGATTGCAAAGCTTGAAAATAATTCTGAATATAGTTTGTAAACAGCTCTTGGGAGGCCAAATTTCATCGACAGTCTTTTGCAATGTGTTTGGAGTAGGCATGGACATTTGCAAACTGTAGATATTTACATAGAGAAAATATAATATGCATAGGGCATTAGACTGTGTCTTAGTGAAAATGAAATGTCCAGTCATCATATTGTAAATTTAATTCCAACCAGGATCTTTTCTAAGCCTTTTGGGACTGGAGAATGTAGAGATGTAAACATTTTAAAACTTGGCCATTCTCCAGAATGCAGAAGTTCTCTTTCCAGTTGGTAAGAAGAGAATGTTCTATTTTAGTCACATTTGAGTTACTTTAATTGAACTATTAACTCCAGTTTTTGAGACCCCAAGGATAAGTCCAAGGCATATACAAGTCTGTGGCTATCTTTTGGGTCCCCATTCTTAACCACAGCTCACAATGGGTCATATTCTGCCATCAGACCCCAGTCCTCAGTGCATTAGAGGCCCTGAGAATAGGATTGCTGAAGAATTAAAATCCCAATATGTCCAAAAGCCAACATTAAAGAAATAAACCCTTGTGCCCTTGAACGTTGCTTAAGTGATTTTGTATTTTATAACCCCATGTTATAAATGAGGAACTGGGTTCACAGAGATGGACTTGCCCAAGATCTTTAGAGTCCTCAGTCTTTGAGTTTAAATTCCACACTTTGGGGGGGGGGGGAAATATATATGTCTACATCTATACAGATAGATGTAGATGTTGCTTCCAGTAACTTTGCGTTTTTTTGGAGGCAAAGAAGTCCTATAGAAAGAATATCAGACCCAAGTATAAATTTCAGTCAAAATACACAATCTACAGAAAAATGTTTTAAGAAGTTATTCCATATTTAAAGGTTCCTCTGGTGCCCTATGTGCATTGGTTGAGTTTTTTGTTTTTTAATCATACTGCTGGAGTATTCTGATTTACTTTGTCACCATTCCAGTTAATTAAAGTTTTTAAAAAATTATTTTCCTTTCTTTCATCATTGTAGTTAGTCTCCATAGTTCTCCCACCACCATATCACCCATGGCCTCCCACCATGTTCTCTTGTGTTCTTCTTTCCCCTATTTTGAGCCCCTCCCTCCATCTCCTTTGCTGTATGCCTCAGATTTATGGTCCGCTTACTAGTTTTGTCTTTTTCTTGACCTTTTGTTGGATTTCTCTATATTCTTCATGTAAGTGAGACCATCCAGTATCTTTTTCCTTCTAATTTATTTCAGCTGACATAATCCCTTCTAGCTCCATCCATGTTGCTGCAAATGGACACAAAATCACCAATTTGAATGGAAACCTGCACTCCTATGTTTATTGCTGTGCTGTTTACAACAGCCAAGATACATCAACAATCCAAATGCATTAAAATAGATGAATGGATCAAAGAGTTGTGGCACATTTACACAGTGGATATATGCAGTGATCAAAGATGTCTGAGCTCCTAAAGCAGAGCTGGTCTGTTTTTCATTTATTTCTATGATAGTAGGTCGGCCGTCACATCAGCTAGAATATAGGCCATGATTTCATCTATGTTTCTAGCATCAGATTTTTTGTGATGTAAATCAGTAATTCTCAATTAAGTTTGTATACTGGAATCAGAGGGAAAGTTTCCAAAAGTATCCAAGCATAAGCACTATCCCTGGAGATTCTGAATCAATTTGATCGTTCTGAACTTTCTGAAAAACTCACTAGAGAATTTTCATATGTAGCCAGGGTTGAGAATACAGGTCTAACCAATCAAATATCACTAGTGCAGATAATAAAATAATTAAAGTAACCTTGAAAAATATATAACAAAACCATGAAGTTTTGTTATATCTAGATCAGTTCTCCAATTTATTTCATACCCATAATATAACTCATTTTAACTGTATGTGATTTTTATGGGTTAAGAAAAATTGAAATCAATGTTCAGAATTTTTCTCATGACTAAACAGGAATCCAGCCTAAAATAAGTCCGATTTATTATTTAATCATATTTCATATTATGAGCTCTTTCATAAATGAATACTAAAAATAAAATGAGTTATGAAAAATGTATAATTCAGAAAGAAGCAGGCTTGGATTTCATACTAATATCCCTGTAAACTTAGCATTCTTTTACCATCTGAGCTCCATGTTAGACTAAGAAATCAAAGGTTTTCTCACTATTTTAAGAAGGCAAATTGAAGAGGATTTTTGAGATGGATTTTTTTTTTTGGCCCAGTCACGAGGAAGCTGAAAATTTGCAGGAGAAATTTTAGGTCTTTTAGGTCTTTCCTTAGCTATTCAGAAGTGTTTTCCTAACTAGGGGAGAAATTGTCACTCTAGTAGCCACAATGCCAATTTCTATTGGAAAAAAGTTTTTATAGAGTGGAATATGGCTCATTTCTAAATGGATGAATCTGAATTTTTCACTGAACTTAAAAGAGTTCCAATAAATATAAATATAGCCTTACAAAAAATGAGGAAATGTGAAAAGAGGCAGAGTAAATTTAGTTGTTTTTAAACTTATTGCTGGATTTCAACCTCATTTAAGTTCTAAAATGATTGTGCAATTATTTATTTTCACTGCTGAAGAAATAAGTTACAAAACCAGGGTGATGTGATCTAGAAAATTTTGAAAACAACATATCCAGTCACTCTTGTTTTATCAAGAGGATTAGATTATAATCCTATGACGTTCTCAATTATCATTTTGGATTGCGCCAAGATTCTTATTTGGATTGTTCAGGGCAGATCTTGGGGGAAGTATGTGATTTTTGAATATCTGTTAAAATCATTACAAAACGATTTTTGTAATGTCCCCTTTGGTATTGGAAACAGACAGCCTGTTCTAAATTCCTAAGATGAGTGTCAGTAGCAACCAAAATGCACTCGCTGAAATAAATGGTTCCACCTGGTTCTGTTTAAAGCTAAGTGGAATTACTCACCGAGATCCCACCTACTTGATTTAAAACACTATCAAACTCATTGAGAGGGATGCCCCTTCTTGGTTGGGGAAGGGGAGAAGGGAAGGGGAGCTAGAAACTTCCCCCTTCATAGGCAGTCAGGAATCAATGGCAAAGATTAGACCAGATGATTTGTCCTTCACAACTTTCCTATCAATGTCTTGGGAGCCCCAATTTTGAATTCCCTGGTCAAGCCACCTCTTTTTTGATTAATGCAAGCTACCAAAGGCTTTTCACCAACTTCTTACTTTTTCCAAATGGCACACTTGATCATTGGAATGTTAAATTCTAGCATTCTTTATATCCACAAGATGTGGCTAGGAAATATTTGAACCATTTCAATAACCTTGAAGAAATGTAGCAGAATTCTTACATGAAAAATATTTGAGGACTTTACAAGGGTACATATCAGGTTGCAATTTCTCAGGGAAAAAACAAATTATTCAAGAGATTATATTTGTCAGAAGGAGAAAGCCAAGATGACGCTGGTAGCAGACATCACCATCCTGCAAGACCTGGGATTGTTGGATCAACAGCAAGTTTATGGACGTATCTTGATATTGACAGCATGGTAAGTGTATTTAAATTTTTTATTTGATGTATTTTGTTATTATTACTGTTTGTTATATTATTTATTTTGTTTTACATCGTTATCCACTCCTGGGTTCTCGCACCTCATTATCACTGGTGAACCATCGTCTAAGTTTTTTATGCCTCTCCCACCCCTGATTTTCCCTCCTCCCATTCTCATGTTCTATGCTTCAATTTTGCTAAAAATTAGCTTTAAATTTTTCTTGTCTCTTAGATTGTTTTCCCTTTGTCCCTCTTTTTTTTTTTTTTTTTTTTTTTTTTTTTTTTTTTTTTTTTTTTTTTTTTTTTTTTTTTTTTTTTTTTTTTTTTTGAGACTAGGTCTCGCTATTTTTGCCCGTGGAACCGCAGGCTTTCGTTGTCCGTGGTACCATTCCCTTTGTCCCTCTTTATAAGTGAGACCATCCAGTATTTCTTTTTCTTTCTGGCTTATTTCTGCTAGCATGATTCCTTCTAGCTCCATGATTTGATGTATTTAAAACTGAAGTTTATTAGTTTAAAATAAATGTTATTATTATTATTTTAAGCTATTATTAAACTATTATTATTATTATTAAACTATTATTTTAAACTAAAGTTCATTAGTTTAAAATAAATGTCTTTAATGACTAGTACAATTAGACTTAATTTCAGGGTAAATATGAGTATGACTAAATATGACTAAATAGTGACCAGTGTGCATATTATCTAAAAAAGTTTGCATTCAATTCAGATTTGGTCAATAAAAATTCTTCCTATAAAATTAGCAGAAAACACATAGTCTCTATCCACTTTGTATGGACAACACATATTATTATGATTCCTGTACTATGGATGGTGATTTTGCCAAGATGTAAGCACTAGGACAACAACAATTTGTAATTCTTCCATCTACTGTTCTGAATAGTATCTGGAAATCAATAGGTGCTAGAAATGTTTGCTGAACCAAAGGATTTTCTTAAATATATACAAACTGGTTAACGAATAACTGGGAATAGAAATTTGGAGGATTTGCTGAGAATTAAAGAGCAGTTGATACTTGGATATTATTCCCACTTTCAGATTGAGATTGGCCATCAATCTGGGGATAAGGTGGGGGTTTTGCCTTTGACATTGATTCATATTTTGCAAGTCTTCTGTCCATGTAGCTGCTACCGCATGCTCACCTGGACAGCTTACAGTGCTAGAGAGGACAATAGAAAGGTTGACTTAATCCACCCTTAAATCCTCAGGGTTGGTAGATACTAAATATACGCTTGTGGAACTGGATTGTCTAGGTAATTCAAATTCAAGAGTAGCGTTCTATTTTTCTTTTCTTTTTTGGTAAATGTTAATCTGGGGAAAAAATCGACATAAGGACTAAACATACAGACATATTGTTATTTCAGTTCTGCTGCGATGATTAAGTTTAGCTTTATTTCCAGATCTGAAACAAACAGCACTTAACATATGGGGAGATGCTGCACAATCCTCCACCTGTCAGTTATTTTCAAAGGAAAGTGCTCTCTGCATCATTTTCCGTGTGTTTTTACAATGATTGAAGTTGACTTATGAGGCCTTAAGTATTTTAAAGATTTAAGAGATTAAGACGCTCTATGCTGCTCCCATCTAACCAGGACTTGCAGGCACAGCTCAGGGCACTTCTTGGCTGAATTTTCACCTGCAAGCACCAGGGGGAGTTGGGTATTCAAGGCCAGGGTGAGGTAAGCGACTTCCTCAGTGTGGGGTGAAACCCTCCTCATCTGGGTAGGTTCATCCACAGCTCTTGTACTTAAAGAAGAATGTTAGCGCCTTGGGGGGTTTTACACCTTTAGTGCTCTCAGGGAACCAGGGATACAGACACACCAGGCAGTGAGGCTGGCAGGCAGGGAGGCAGGCACAGGCAGGGGTGGAGTGGTGGTGTGCACTGGGAAGCAAGGGAGTCCCCCAGCCCCCCTGGGAATCTTCAAGCTCTTTTTTTCTGGACTCTCTCTGGGGGGGCCTCCTTGAGTTCTCTTGCATTCTCATCCTCCTTTGTGTTCTCCTGTGCTCCCTCTTCCCTTCTCCTAGGGTGATGCTGCCCTTTTAGCCTCACCTCTTAGACCCAGGTGAGCATGTTTACACATGCACACCCCCACTGGACCAGGTACAATCACAGGGCTGGCACAAGGCCACAGGTGTTGGTCATAGGGCTAATGGCAGAAGGGTATGAAAAATCCTGAACATTCATTTACCTTACACTCACCTTCTCAGAACATCTTCCTCTGCCCACACAACTCCCCCAAGTGTGTGTAGGGGTCTCTGCTAAGTGCCCATTCTCAACACACTTCACTTTTGTTCCAAATAATAATCTTCACCTCTAGAGTCACGGGATCCAGAATTTTCCCATCGGACAAGAGCTGTGATTTTGTGGGGTATTCATTCTGGTTTTCAGAAATTGATGTCCCAAGAAAGGCAGCACAGTGTGTAACAGACGGACATTAAGTTCAGCTACTCCTTCCCACCAAGTGCTCCTACTTGCATGGGGGGCATATTTATGCTGGGAAATTGAGCATAGGTTGGCTGAGCTTTGGCTATGGTGGCTGAATAAAAGCAGGTATGGATGTTTCAAATAGTGATGATCACCTAAAGAGTAGTTTTCCTCTTGTAAACAGCTGTTAGGCATGATGAGATTCAAAGAGATTTAGACTACAAATGAAAGGTTTTGAAGAACCACCTTCCTCTAAAGAATCCTTAGGAAATACCTGTACTTCATGTGGCTGCCCCTCTCTCAGGTGAAATGAAGGAAGTAAATATGTTTTTTCATTGATCAACTGACCTCTCACTGTTCTTTCAACAGGGAACAATAGAGAAATTATTATACAAAAGTGAATTATCAGATGCTAACTTGAAAAAGGGGAATAAAAGATCGTTTTTAAAAGGGAAGAATAATAGATACTGGAAATCACCTTGATTTTATGTTTTTATAAACAAAAGGTGAACTCTATTGACATTGGCAAAAATGAAATAATTCAGTGAATACCCAGAAGAGGTCAAATGGTCAAATCAAATGAATTAAAGGTGTGGTTTCAAACAAAGGGTTGGGAAAGTTTTAGAAGCATGGGAGTGGTATCTTTAAGGTATTACATTTTTAAACATTTTTTAGGGGAAAATTAATTCACAGAGAATAATCCAGTGACTATATAGGCTTTTATACTGTTTTCATAACCTCTCTCCAAAATCTTTCTCTCTCTCTCTCTCTCGCCTGCCATATTTCCTGGTTAGTAAAGAAAGTGGAGTCAGACTCCTGATTATACAACTTAATAACTTCACCTTTCTGAACCTTGGTCCTGCCATCAATAAAATGGGCACAATCACACAGCTAGCCTCAAACAGCTAATCCTCAGGCAGGATTAAATGAAGTAATGCTTATAAAGTGCTATATTTTAAACACACTAAATATGGTGCTTTTCTGTATCCTGATGTACAGTGGTCTTTTTACTATCATGCTCATTTCAAACTCACTTTCTTCCATTTGCTCAATCTGCTATTTCTTTTTCTTTTGACACATCATTCATCCTTTTTGTCACAATTTAAACCCCATCTGTTCCAAGGGGCCTTTTGTGAGAACATTAGCATGTAAGCTTGTTCAGTTTCTGTTTATAGGGTGGCTTTTGCTCTTGCATATATTCTTGGGTTGCGCAATATTTGTTTCATAGTAACTAGTCCTATCTTCTTAGATAGGATTTAGAATGATAGGTCTGGGGATTATCAGGATTCCTAAAAATATGAGATTGCCAGCTGTTGCAAAAGTTCTTATGGATTCCTCTATGGCAAAGGGTTGAACAGGCAGTAATAACAGAGGCAGTGATTATACCCAAGAAGTGAGGTGGATGGTCCAGGCCTAAGGTCAAACAGCAACCAAGTGCCAGGTTCTGTGGTGGCACATGGGCATCAGAGCCAGGAAATCTGCGTCTGTGACTTTGGGACTCTAACTTAGTCCCATTGAGCATCATAGTCCTCATCTATTTAATGTGATTGATAGGACCTTCTCAAAAAGTTGTTGACCATAAGTGGAATAGTGTAGTTAAAGCTTCTGGAGCATGCCAGTGTTGTTGAATAGATGCTTAAAAATATGTGTGTGCATGTGTGTATATATATATACACACACACACATACATACACATACATACATACATACATACATACATACGTATGTAAATGACACCATCCCCCTTCCCTTTTTATGTCTTCAAGAATAAGAAGGCTTCTACTAATTGACAGGCGTATATTAAGAGCCTTGAACTCACACTTGCTTATTGACTCAAGAGCCAAGTGGAAACTTTTGGTTAATGACAAATGTCAGTGCTCCATGATCCCTGGAGTCTCTGAGGTTCCAGCCCCAAGAACTTATCAAAGTGGACTCTTGGGGATCATGGGCCTCACAACTGCTCTTTGTGAAGAAGGCTTTACATTGTGAGAATGTTGCCTCCTATTTCACTTGAATGTAATTTGCATTCTTTATCATTCTGGACACTCTTAAGGAGTCTAAAAACATAAATGTAACCAACCCAGAACTATACCTGGAAAGAATCCCCAGGCTTGCTTGAAAAAAGGTTATAGTGACACATAACCTTTATAGATTTACACCTTACAAGAGGAAATGGGCAGGAGGTGACACAACACAGAGCAATCAGTTCTCCCTGAAACAAGGGGATAGTGAGAGAAGGGTGTGATCTGAGTTAGCTGTTTGCCAGGTAAGCCTAGACTCTATTGAAAGTGCTCACAGCACTGTACTCTTACATTCCCTTTAATTTTTATATCATAGAGTCTCAATCAGGAAATCTGGAAATGGTTTTAATGATCTGGCATGTAGTCCACTCTCTCCATTAAATCAGGGGAGAAGGATTGCTGTGGGGAGGAGGGTGTAGATACAGACATGCTTTGAAGACAGTGAATAATGCCTCAGAGCCAGCCTGAGCCTATTTGAAGAAAAGCATCTTTCCTAACGGATGGTGACACCAACATCAAATCTATTTATAAAGCTCAGTAAATAAAGACTGAATTAAGAATGTTCACAGCACTGTCTAATAAATCCACAACCCAGTTCAAGTTTGGCTTATAATAAGCTGAAAGGAATCCTGGTAGAGCCCTTTGCAATTTCACCCACTTTGTTTGGAAGTGTGAGATATTAATTAAAGAAAAACTGGACCTCGCTATCCAAGTTGATAGGAGCTGACAGCATCTTGTTCACCATAGGACCAATTTATTTCTAAATCTGCCTCTTCTGTGCATAAGCCTTACTCCCCCATCACTTAGTTCATTCACCAGTGCTTTGGAGCTCCTAGCTGAGTCCTCATGATATGGGCATTTTAGGGCTTTGTAAAGACTTTTTTCCTATAGTGTTAACTTTGTATATGATGTTTTTTGCAGATAGTTTATGAGGAATCAAGGTTATATAGTACCTAAGGCCAAAAAATTTTAATTAAGGAGTTAACCATTCTTTGGAGTACAAGAATATCCTTCCTAACTAGGACTCAGCAAAAATAGGTATCATGTTTTCTCAAAAGTTCCTAGAAGAAAGCTTTAGAGGAAAGAACATAATTTCTGGTTATGTTAGCCAGTACCAATAGCTACTATTTGCCTGGGTGCTTTCTTGCTCTCTCTCCTCTTTTTCTATGTCCGGTTCTGCACATCCCACCCTCTTGGCCCCATTTGTCACCTTTCTGCTCTGAGTTTGATACAGGGGTAGTCATGTAGTTGAAAATTGTATTGGCGCCAAAATACCCTGGTGGGCAGAGTCTGAAAGAATCATGAGAGAAAATGGGAAGCAGGAAGAGAGGGTGTATAAAAAGGGAGGAGAGAGGAGGGGAAAAAAAGGAAGGAAGAGATGAGAATGACGTACTTATGGAACAGGCCCGCGTGACCTGCAAGAGTAGCCCCCTGGAAGAGCAAGCTGGTGGTGGCAAGGAGTCATGGTGGCAGAGTGGCTGGCATAGACATAGCTGGTGTGGAGTTGGATGTCAGAATGGCAGGCTGGGGGTGACCAGGGGCTGCTTGGCAGGCCTGGTGAATTTGACCAGAAACCACCAAAGGTGGGCCTGGTAACGTAAGCATTGGAACCGCAGCAAGGCAGCATATTTAGAAAGCTGATTTGGGATCAGCAATTGTGGAAGAAATTTGAAGAGCCTTGGAGAAGCGGCGCAGTGCAAAACACTGGAGAAGAAGCAAAGAGAAGACTCTGGAGAAAGACTGGAATTTGCAGAGTGCCTGCCTCAAGTTTGGAGGGGCAAAGAGGCACCATCTTGAACATGTAACTTTGGGAACTTTAGGACTGCAAATGGTGACTGGGGTAAGATAACTGGGCACTGTGGCATTAAGAACTTTTCATTTTCTTGGTTAGTTTCCCTTGTTAATAAAACCCTGTCATTCAACTGCATTTTTGACTGGCAACTGCTCTACCAGGTGATGCGTACCTGTGGCTTCTTGGTTAGAGGTTTCTGCCCGTTTTGACCCAATTTCAAATTGTCTTAGTCATTTATACCTTAGTATAAATTAATCTTTTAAGTGGTATCCTGGCTCTTTGAGGTACTTTTATTTTAAGATTTGATGGTAATAAACTTCACCTGTAATGGAGTTACAGACTATTCTTCATCAGGTGAACAAGTGTTTCTGAAATGGGATACTCTGACCATCTTCACAAGTTAAGTTTTAGAAACGTCTACTTGTGACATCCAAGAGGGTTTCTGCCATTGTTCTTCAGCAGCACTAAAGGATGCCTGACTCAAAGCTGAGGAAGAAGACTTGTGCTTTTTTACTCCCCAAATTAATTTTTTTATTAAAAAATTTTTATTTTGTAATTTTCATACAATATTGGTCACATTTTGCATGGTTGTCATTCCCCTTAGGTTTGACCCTCCCTTCCATATTCCATACCCCTTCTCCCCTGCCCTGTCATCCTTTTCTCCCTTCCCCACTCTGGTTAGTCCAACTACTCTCACTGAGAGTTCTTGGTCCAACTTTGGCCAACTGGTCTTTTCTTTTTTCTGGAACAATGTCCTTTTTCCTGGGTGGGACTTGCACTCCTGAAGAGCAACACACTAGGCTGCTGGGATGTCCAGGAGCAACTGAGGTGAATAGTCAGGCCAAACACATCAGGAACTTAACTTGTTGTAGGGCAAATATGTGGTGCGCTTCTCCAGGATCCTTTCTGGTGTCTGTCATCTGTTGCTTGTTCTGTGTCATATAGTTCTGATAATCTTGGTTTGGGAATCCAACTCCCAGCTGCTGGCAGTGAAGGCATTCCCAGCTGGAGACAGAGTTAGGGGAAGCTGCTTTGATATCTAATCTCCTTATACCTGCTTAGCATCCATGAGTCCATGAAGGAACATGCCTGTGTTATTGATATATAATTTAGATGCCATAAAATTCCCCCTGTGAAAATGTACAGCTCAGTATTTCGGGCTTTTGGGGGTAGGGCTATAATGGAACAATAGGACACACACATCGTGAGGACATTTTCAGCCTCTGGTGGGAAACTAGGAGCAATTAGGATTTTAGAGGCTTGGGTGATAGGTTGTCAGGCCCAAGCATTACTCCAATGATGCTGGCTTGTTGCTAGGAAGTGATAGGGGTCACGTGTGCTCACTAACTGCAGGATAATGGGACTCTAGCCCCTTGGGACAGAAGCCCCATTTACACCCCCCCCCCCAGCTAGAACTCAGTGACCCAAGTGACCACCACTGATCAGGTTCTGGAAGAGCACAGGAGCACTACGGAAGAAGGGCCCTTTCCCTTGGAGACTGAGGGCTTCGCTCTAGCCTCAGCCAAGAAGTTTGGGAGAGAAAGGTTGACACTCTCAATATTTAAGTTTCAGGTTTTGCCCCAGGGGATGCTGTCCTAACCCAAGGGGACAAAGGCTGATAAATTGGCTTTTGATAAACTTCTTCAGCTCCCTGACAATGACCTCAGGACAGAGGTCAAAATTCTTTGCAATGCCCAATAGCTCACGCTCTTGAGAGGTGCCAGAGTAGAAAATTGTGTCAGTCATGGGCGAGAAACTCCAAGAGCCTAGGAGACCTGAACAAGAGTCACAGCTTCAGAGACCTGCATGGAGAAAGGAATTTGCTGCCCAAAAGCAGCATGAGCAACTGATCGGTCCATCTTGGCTTAAACCTTTCCTGAGACGGTAGCTCCCCTGTAGGTGTCCCAACCTCCAAAATGTCTGCAGAGACTTCACTTGAGCCAGCCAGCCCTGTGGACTCCATGGGAAGCTCTTCTTCCTGCATGCTCTGAGCTGTCACTTGCTTTCTAGCATCTGGGTATGACCAAGGCCAAGGGAGCGGCCATGTTGTTCAGCTGGCTTTGCACTGAGCTCATATGTGGGACAGAGGGGAAAGGCACATCTTCCAGTTTCATCAGCAGCAAAGCCAGACACTGCACCTGCTCTCCCACCTGCAGGTCTCCCTCACTTTGTCAAGGTGAACTTGAACATGACCAGGTGACCGCTGCACCAAGCCAATTGCACAGGACAAGACTTGCCATCAAGCCTTTGGCAGAATCCTGGCAGACACTGTGAATGATAGTTTCCCTGATCACCTTCTGGTGGCCATTTCCCCAGTCAGAGGCTCATTCCAGTTTTAGTGACAGTTTCAGCAGCCACTTTGGCATCAGATCCATCAGGTGTGGCATCAGGGGCATTGTCACTGAACTAGTCACAAATCGCCTCTGAATGCCTTCCCCCATCAACTTGGAAGGGGAAAGGCACCTGCCATGTCCCACGAGTGCCTCATGAAGAATCTTGCACTGCTAGTTTGTGGTGGTGGCAGTGAAATTGACAATGAGAAAATGTCATAGAGAATAAAAAGCAGCTGTGAGGTGGTGACAGCAAAATGACCAACCAGGAGTAAGCAGTTCAGTGGTTTTTAATATCCACCAAGTTGTCTAACCATCACCACTGGCTAATTTCAAACATGTCCCTACTCCCAAAAGAAACCCTCTGCCCACTAGCCATCATTCACTGTTCTCCCCTCCCCTCCCCCATTCCTTGGCAACCACAGCCTCTCTATGAATTTGCCCATTGTGGACACTTCATATAAATAGAATCCCATAAAACATGGCCTTTAATGTCTGGCTTCTCTCACTTCATGTCATGTTTTCAAGGGTCATCCATGTGGTAATGTCTATCATTTACACTTCATCCCTTTTAATAGCGTAACAAGTTTCCCCTGTTTGTATTATATTTTATTTATTCATAAATCAATGGATGGATAGTTTCACTTCTTGGCTCTTATGAGTTATGCTGCTGGGAAGAATCACGTACAGCATTTTGTGTGAACATACGTTTCAATACAATGAGGAAAATTTTTAGCCTTAAGTCATTTTTACAACAAAATCTTTAATAATCTGCCTCCTTGAGGGAACATGTTTTATTCCTGTCAATATCACCAACGCTTGGCACAGTGCCCCCAAACCTAGAGGTGCTCAAATAGTGCTGATGGTGAAAATTCAAAGGACTTGAATTATGTAACGATGATAGCATTTTGTGTAACCTTGAGAGTTTCTTTAGTCCTGCCAGTTTCATTCTGAAGGCTATGGGGATGTGCGGGGAGGGGGCGGGGAGGGGGAGTACTAGATCAGGTAAATCCTAGTCATTCTCCCCATTATAAAATTCTGCCCCAAGCCGGGCACAGGGGCTGGTGCCTGTAAGCTTCAGCCTACGAAGTGGCCAGGGATCACAGTTTGAGTCCCCCCTGGGGCCTGTAGCGAGACCTAGTTCCAAAAAAATAGCTGGGCGTGGTGGCACATGCCTATAATCCCAGCTACCTGGGAAGCTGAGGCTGGGGATTGTGAGTCTGTGGTATCCCGGGCAATGAGAGCCTGTGGTTCCACCGGCAAAAGTAGCAAGACCTAGTCTCAAAAAAAAAAAAAAAAAAAAAAAAATTCTGCCCCTTCTCCCCATCCGACTCCTATGAGTTTTCCCAAACAAATTAGAATTTATCTTTAAGTCTTTTCCTTAGTGGAACTCTGAGTCTGTATTTTAATGCAGGGTTTAGATCATTCAACTTGCCCTGCAGTTATCTGTGTGCTTGTATTAGCTCCATATGATAAGGTTTGAGAAGTCAAAGATTATATTTTTTCCTCTTCTCCCATGCAGAGGATAGTTTAGGGCATCTACTGCTTGTTAACTGGAAGGCAACTTGGAGCCAGATGGCCATCTAAAAGGAGGACTTTAAAACAGGCTAGTCAATCATGACAGAAGCCTCCTCAGAATTACCCTCCCTGGTTCCTGGAACATAAGGTGTGGACTTCTGGGCAACGGCCCAGGAGATAAATGGCTATTATTGAATCAGATGTATGAGAAAGTGAGTCATGCCATACGTTCCCTGTCTTCACTTGGAAGTGTGCTTCATGCTTGCTCCTCAGCATCGTTGCTCCAAGTACGAGCAACTTCCAAGGTCCAAGTCACCTCCCCCCAGGAAGTGCGCAGGGTGGTGGAATGTTATGCCTGGGGCCTCAAGAGCCAAACTTCTGCTTTAAATTCTGACTCTGTAACATTCTACCAAGGCCTCAAGCAGGTTATATAGCTTCTCTGTGCCTCAGTTTCCCCATCCCAAATGCAAGCATAGTGATCAGCCAGGTTTTTATTTATTATTATTTTTTTGTGTGTGTGAGAGACTAGGTCTCACTGTTTTTACCTGTGGAACTGCAGGCTCTCGTTGCCCGGGGTACCACAGACTCAAGCAATCCCCAGCCTCAGCTTCCCAGGTAGCTGGGATTACAGGCATGCGTCACCATGCCCAGCTATTTTTTTGGAAGTAGGTCTCGCT
Source organism: Uropsilus gracilis (assembly GCA_004024945.1). Lineage (NCBI taxonomy): Eukaryota > Metazoa > Chordata > Mammalia > Eulipotyphla > Talpidae > Uropsilus > Uropsilus gracilis. The sequence goes on along the minus strand of PVHY01015610.1, from coordinate 17,893 downwards.
ACAGGCTCCAGGTGGGACTCAAACTGCAATCCCTAGCCCTGGTTGCTTCATAGGCTGAAGCTTACAGGCACGAGCCACCGTGCCCGGCCTTAGTCAGGTTTTTAAAGGATGTGCAGGTTTCCATAGGTCCAGGCTAGTTAGTTCTTCATTCTGCCATGATTTCCTGCATTCCCAAGTTCCTCTCCATGTAGTCTGGTACTTAATTATTTCATATTTCTTTGAGTAGTTTTACTTGGCTGCCAGTCATTTTTCCACTCATCTCTCCAGGACACACTTGAGAACCAAGAGGCAAGCGAACAGCAATGCCTCCAGTACCACCAACCCTAGCACCCCATGTCAGTGTCACAGAGCCCCTGCACTGAAAACTGGTGAGCTTCTTATGGCCACTCTCAGGGTCTATTCCGAGTGTATATATCATTCACTCTTAGGGCATGTGTCATTAGAATAAGCTGCATCATCCACATCTCCAATCTGCAACTATAAGCAAAAATATAATGTAAAGCATGTTGTAAACAGAAGCAGCCCAGATTATTTGGTGTAGGGGAAGCTGGTCTTCTATGTCTCAGTTCTCTTTAGAAAATATTTGAGCACAGTGAAAATATGCCCATAGCAATGAACCTGAGGTAAGAACGTTAGTCAATGTAATTTTTTATATTCTAGTCATTCACTTTATGATCACAAAGGCCTTTCTGTAATCCATGCTCGTGTGTCCACAGCTTCAAGATGTGTATCTGACCCTGCACACTCACTGCCTATCTTACCAGCTGTGATTTCCATTTCTTTCTCAATAGTTTGTGTCCTTCATGGGAAAACAAAGTGGGAACACACAGGTTTCCTCTGAGGCCCATACTTTAGTCGATGCACCCTGAAAAGTGGCACCTCTAACTTCTAGAAACTCGTGCAAGAGCAGAAAGGTGTTGACCAGGGATATGGGAACTGCTTGGACTGGGGAGCCCAGCTTAACCTCTCCCCATATTTAGGTTCTGGTTTCTTCCCCAGGGAAGCTGGATGACTGCTCAAATTCAGGCCAAGAAGAGTCTATCATCCCTCTTCATTACCACCTTACTCCAGAAATGTGCCCAGAACAGGGATATCCTCTGCAGGACAGCTGGGTCCAGTTCTCTGGAGTTCTTGTCTCCACCTTCACTCATGCTCATACACCTTGAATGGGGCTAGACTGAAACTGGACGGGCAAAGTTCCTAGAAGGTGTTATGCACTTCTCAGGGTGTGGATATGACTGTGGGCACTGCTGTGTGGGAGAAGCCCCTGGAGCAGGATCCCTTGGAGAAGGATCCTCATTACAGGTACCCCAGCTGACTCTGTTGCAGGCAGAACATTCTGGGATTAGAACAGGCCAGGAGCAGACACTGAAATCATCACTGTGTGCGGGAAGAGCATGACTGGGAACACAGAGTTTTGTGTTCTTGTTCCAGCACTTCCTCTGTCACACTAATGACTCACCTCCTTAGTCTGTGGTTCTTGACTTCACGAGGCCAGCAGAGGCCTGGGGGCTCATCCTTGCCTCTCAGTTTGGCTCTTTTTGATAGTGAGATCCAGACTTCTGAGCTAAAGGGGCGGAGGGTGGGGGAAAATGCGACCCACATTGTTGCCTGTTCACTTTGATGGTTTTTTATTCTCTTCATAGAGGTGGCTAGGTTTCTTAATGATGAGGGTTTAAAAAAACATATTGAATGACTTGTCTATTTTCCACACATGCTTTTTTAATTATAAATGTGACATAGGTTTATTGTTAAAAAAAAAAATAGAATGCCTCTCCCCACATGGCCAACCTTTGGTCACACTTGTCAGAGATGATTCTTAGGAACAATTTGGTGTGTGTTCTTCAAGATTTGTGAAAACAACAAAGCTTGGTTGGAATACCATGGTTGGCATAACTAACATTTTTTGAGTGCTTACTATACTCCAGGTCATGGGCTAGATGTATCACTGCTAAAACTCACAACAACTCTGGGAGATAGGCTTTTTTCTCCCTAAATAGTACACAAACACCAATGATTTATTTTTGCCCAAACCATAAACTATTATAACTACTTTTCTGCAAATCACTCATTCTTACTATAGTATGAACATCTTTCTATCACTGGCACGCAGAACCTCAACATCTGCCGGACTGAATTACTCCATGGTTGAAGTAATACTAATTCCACTATGCTTAGAGGATCTTCCTATTATTTTTACAAAGAAGATGCAGTGAACATTGTTTTATGGAGCTGTTTTGTGCTCATGAGTATTTCTCTAGGAGAAATTTCTAGGAGTAGAAATAGTAGGTCAAAAAGGGCATATAAGTGAAAATTTTTATACCTTCTGCTCAGTCTGGGTAAGAGAAAATAAACCTTATCTGAGTCTCTTCTAAGTGCTGAAGGTCTTTCCAAATTTAAATCCAAATGCAAAGTGGGGGCCAGAACATCTGTTCCTTAGAGCTAGTTTTAAATTTTTGGTTCTGCCGCTAAGCATCTATGAAACCAAGAGCCGGAAAGAAAATAGATCATCAATTTATTCATGGCCTTGATTTCTTTTCACATAAAAGGACACAATTTTTAGATATATTTTTTTATGGCCACTTTTCTCAACTTCCCTCCCCTTTTCATCAGTCTTGTAGTTCTCTTTTCCTAGTTGTAAAAAAAAAAAAAAAATCTCATTCTTTTGGCCTCCTAGGATTAGTTAGTTAATGCATCAGTGAGTGAAGACCTTCCCCAAGCAGTTCTCTTATTACTCATAGAGGAAGCATCTCTTCTGCTGGGCCTCTGAGATAAGAAGATGATTATCCAATTGAAGAGGCCACTCGGCCTCAGGCTTCTGGGAACCATGAAGACAGAGCAGGGGTGTTGGGGAAGGCTGATAAGGTATCACAGCTCTCTTGGGAGTGTTGCTTTCCTGGAGTGAATATTCCCAACTGTACATTCCCACCAAAGAAGGGATTGTGTGGGCTGTGATGTCACAGAATTCACAGCATGTTTCAATGAGGACCTATCTCTGCAGACCAATCTCTGTCTGTGGTGCTGGGGACAAAGTTTTCTGTCATTTTCACTGTGTTCCATAGTCATTGTCACAACTGGCCCCCTTAAGATCCTGGGTGCCTCAGCCAGACACGGGAAAGTTGTCCCAGTATTGAGATGCAGATGTGGAGCTTCAGAGAGCTGTGCTGACTGGCCTCCTGTCACACAGCTGTGAGCAGCTGAGGCCTTGAAAGAGTCCAAACGGTCCTCACTCAGATTCAGTGGGTTCCGATGTGCTGTTCTCCCTCTTGGGACTCTTTTTAATGGCTGGACTTCTCTTCAGCAGAGACTCCAGTTCAGTCTTAACCACTTGAAAAGGTACCACACCTTGGCATGTACAGTACGTCCCATGGAATTTCTCTGAATTTGGGATTCGGCCAATGGTGAGTTTTACTTTCTAAAACACAAGAAAAAAAGAGTATTCAATGACTGAGATTATGGTTAGGATTATGGGTTCTCAATCTCTTTTGCATACCTTGAAGCTGACTTTGAAAAAAAAAAAAAACCCTTTGAAAAACTAGTCGGTATCTGAACCTGAGGCTGTTGGGATGACTTGTATAATCAGGCAGAAGAGAATTTCTATTTCCTAGCGTTTCCTGGCTGAAGATATTGGGGGCAGATCCAGAGGGCACAGATGCACAGTTGAACCTAGTTGAACCCAGAATTCAAAGACTAGAAAATCCAGTTGAGATTACTGGACAGGACCAGAGTTGGGAACCTGAAGCTTGATAAAGTTCTCCTGAAGTCTAGTATCTCCTACCCCATCACTCACTCAATCTCCCTTCATTTAAAAATCTCACACGGTCGCCTTCCACTGTTCCAACTCCAGCCTCTTTTCTCTCAACTAACAGGACGTCTAATAAATCTAATTGGATCCCGTGCTGCATCTTTGGGTCAGAGGATTGCTTGACAGCTGTCAGAAGGGTTCAAAAAAGTACAGTGAACAACTCTCTGTGTGGGTCTTGGGCAGAGGAAAAGCTAGTTGCACTGGGTTGCTGAAAGTGAGCACATCTCCACCATGCCAGCACCTACCCAGACCTAAACCAAACCCTTCTCTAACATCTTGCTGGCCTCTCTCAAATAGGTTCACTCTATTTTTCCTCTTTGCTCTGTGGTCTCTGCTCATCTCAGGGCCACACTTCATTGTACTTTGCACACGTAAAACATGTCTGTTTTACCGCCCAGTCTGTGAGCTCCTGCAACTCACAGTAAGACCATTTTTGTGATTTCAGAATCCAGCACACAGTAGGGACTCAATAAAGGGGAGTGAGCGAGGGAAAGAATGAATGAATGAGCTCTTGCTCTGCCACTAACCAGTCTGTATCTTAGATGACTCATTCACCACATGGCTATTCCCACTGAGATAATAGGGACATTATAATCCGACTGACGAGGTTAATGCGTGTTGCAGAAGAGACAGGACATGTCAAATCTTTAGGAGGTTTGGAAGATCATCTAATCTGGTGGTTATCTCAAATTTTAAGCCAAGGAGATCCCTTCAAGGAAATTGAACCATCTCCTGATAAACTGTGCCTTACTTTAGAGAGAGAAAGCTCAAGTCCAGAGAAGAAAGTGATTTTCCCAAGGTCATGCGGGCTAATTACAAACAAAAACAGATGAAGAAAGCCATCAGCAATATGGAGAACAATATAGGTCTTTTATAGGTATTCAGCACACACATGTTCTCTTTCTCCTAACTTCTCTATGAGGAAGATCTGACTATAGCAACATCTGAGATAAGGACACTGAAGATATAAAGGAAGATCGTGTCTGCTATCCCCTAATCAACCGTAGTGGAAGTAAAAATTAGTGTAGCCATAGTAATTCCCTACGATGTGCCAATCACTATTGTAGGCACTTTGCAGAGTACTGTTCTGATTCTAAGACCTAATCTTTTTTAAAAATTAATTAATTAATATATATGTTTTACATCTTTGTATTCCCTGGGGATCACCCCCCCTTCCCTCTCTGACCACTCTTTCCCATTCCCCCCCATGCCCCCAAGTTGTGTTCTTTAGCTTGGTTGTTAGCTTGTTTGGATTTTCCTCCTGGCCTTTTGCTTGTTTTTCCTATTACCCATATGTTAGTGAAACTATTTGGTTTCTGTCTTTTTCTTTCTGACTTGTTTCTGCTAATATGATTTCTTCTAGGTACATTCATCTTATTGTAAATTCATCAAACTTGTCATTTTTAATTGATAAGTAATATTCCACCACGTATATGTACCACATCTTTTTTATCCAGTCTTCTGTTTTAGGACCTTTGGGTTGTTCCCATGTCCTTGCAATTATAAACACTGTGCACAGGTGTCCGTTTGTGTAAGTATTGAGGTCTCCTTTAAAGATTCCCAGTAGAGTGATTGCTGGGTCAAATGGTAGTTCCATTTCCATTAGTTTGTAGGTCTTCTACACTGCTTTTCATAGTGACTGGACCAGTTTACATTCCCACCAGCAGTGTAAGAATGTTCCTTTTTCTCCACATCCATGCCAGCACTTGTTGCTGTCTTTTTTTTGTTGTTGTTGTTGATGTGGACCATTCTTAGTGGTGTAAGGTGGTATCTCATTGTGGTTTTGGTTTGCATTTCCCTGATTATTAATGATGTTGAGCATTTATTCATGTGCCTGTTGACCATTTATATTTCTTCCTTGGAGAAGTATAAGACCTGAATCTTGTTGCATTCAGGGACTGTCCCACCTTGGCCTTGCCCCGTTAGCCCAGCTCACCTCCTTCTGGATGGTCCGGCTGAGAAACAAGGAGACTTCTTCCAGGTTCTGAGGCTTCAGGTCATTCACAGCCAGCAGGTGATCTCCATGAGAAAATAAGCATCCTAGGCGTGGGGGGCCTTCCCACTGAGATACACTGCAAGGGAACACAGCAGCAACACAGGGTGAGATGTGCTTGTTGGGGTGGAGGACAGGTTGGGTCCTAGAGGGGGTTCCTCCCTCTGGTATGTGTCTCTGTTACCATCTTCAGGCTCTTTAGCTCTACTGCACCACACCCAAAGCAGATGGACTCTGGAGTATTCTTTCCTCTCTCACTACTGAGTCTTTCTCTAAAGCCCAGTTCCAATCAAACCACCACTGCCCAGTCCTCCTGTTTTCTATGACCTTAACCTTCATGAGCTAACCCTGCTGGATTTCTATAGCACCTTATTTGATGCAAATTTCAATAGGATGCCTCTTCAATTCACTTGTCTATGTAGTAAGCCATTTCACTGGGCTATGTGTCCCTGAAAGTTTGGTACCACTATAAGAATATTTTTTTCATAACCCCATAACTCTAAGTAAACAGAAGATGCTCACTAAGTATCTCTTGAAAATAAACACATAATGATTAGCCAATGTGTTTAAACTATTGGATGAATGAACAAACCCAGGCTCAGAAAATCTACTTTCAGTTTAACATTGATTGATTTATAGATTGTGGGCCATTTGAAAACTGCTTGGTTTTGTGGGGTCCTCTTCTAGAAAGAAAGCAATTGGTGTGTGACATTTGCTTCATATGGGAGGGTTTTCTTCCCTTAAAACTGAAATCTCTCATCCAAGTGAATTGGAAAGTCTTTAATGGGATGTGAGGTTCAAGAACTAGTGATCATTAAAAGAATTCTCTGCCACCTGGGTTTTGCATCTGAGTCCCTGATGGGATGGTGTTCAGCTGGCCTCTGGAAGTCTTGGGGCCAGGCTGCCTTGTTCTCTGAGATCCCAGATGCTTGCTGACTTGTCTACCTTTCTTCCTTCACCCATCAACTGCTCACTGCACACCAATCAGCACTGATTTCCTTGAAGCATACAGATCCCTGCCCCCTTTCCTGCACCTTGCAGAAATCAGAAACACATTACTTCGGATCTTTGGGTTTTGGGAGCTTCTGAAACCCACCCCCCTCCCATCTGACTCTTCCATACAATAACATCCTCATCTCTATCTCAAAGTTCTTTTGTAACAACAATAACATGATAATCTAAGTCCTTGGGTCAGTTTCACCACACAGAGTATTTCATGATTTAATAGTTATTCCCTTCCAATCGTCCAACCTCATTTAGAACCATCAACCCTCAAATCTCCCACCTACCATATCCGTCCTGCGGCTTCTGTGAGAACAAGATAATTTTCAATGTCAGTAGGAGTGAGGAACACATTCAATTTCTCCACTTGGCTTTCATCAGAAATGTTACTATGAGATAAGATGTGTGTCAAAGGCAAGTCAGGCAACTGTCCCTGGCTCGAACTGTTCATTGAGGACTCTGTGGCCTCCTACAGCTAAGATAGTATTTTTCCAGTTAAAGACCCATTCATATTTGGAGAAGAATGAGTTTAAGATATTGAAAAGTATTCATTCACATCCCCTCCCACCCTCTTGGGATATGGCAGAGATAAGGGGGCGTCAAAATGGACTAAATTGATCTATAACTGCTCATAGCATGTCAGTTTGTACAGTTTTTTGCTGGGAACAATTCTATAGAAAAAGACACAGATAAGAGTTCAAATGGAGACATTTCATTCAATGTGCTTGGCATCACTTAACACCTAAATATCCCCCTACTAGCCCATAGCCAAGCTTTACTTGGCTTACATGGCCATTATCCTGCCGGGAGGGAATCTGGAGGCACACGGCCCAGATCAGAGGCACGATGTTCCAGGATCTGAAAAATTTCCCTTGGCTACAAGGGAAATTAAAAAACATATATGTGAACACGCTGCCCACAGCCCAGGGGACTGCTCTGGCTCCAGCATCATTATTCACTGTTCTCGGCCACCTCCATGAGAGGGGGAAGCTGGTCAGACTCTTGGCTGGCATAGAGATTTTTAGGAACTGCTTAAAAATCGGAATCCTAAATAGAAAAGGAAGCCTCCATTGCTGTCAGGGATTTAGAGATGAGGACTTTACTTGATCAATACTGTCAGTTGCAAAACGGTGAGTGAAGCTGGTGCCTTCCTCTCAGGTGTGATCCGGGCTTTGATGCTGCCAGGTGTCTGGTACAAGACACTCTCTGAGGCATCTTCTGGCAGAGGAAGCCTCTCATTCTGGGTCTCTGGAGGGATCTGGGGTTCTCCTTTGCTCTCGGTGGGCTTCTGGGGTGTCTCTTTGACAACACTAGGGTAGAAGAAGTGAAAACAAACCCTCTCTTAGTGTAACTACTCACAGCTCTGTGGTGGGGCCAGCACACTTAGAATCCAATGCAACACGCTTTTCTTATGAAAACGGATCTGGAATCAAAGTCACCTTTTACACATAGAGGGTTTGGAGGGCAGATGTGAGTGGCATGAGTGAACAACAGAAACTATCAGGAAAAGAAAATGTCATCAACTGTGGCAGGAGAGACCTTCCCCATTTGATCTCAGTTTGAGATTCCTGATTAAGGTATTGATTGGGCTTATGGCAATATTTTTGGATCACTCTATCAACTATTTTAAAGAATTGGCAGCAGATAAAATTGTTAAAATAAGGCAATTTTACATACCAGGATTTCATTGACATGTAAGTCACCTCGATTCTCTTGGTGACCTCGTGGGCACTGCCAGGTTCCGTGAACTCGGTAGGCTCACCGGCAGCAATAATCCTGTCCAACTGGAGATGGAAACAACAGGTGTGAGGAACCCAGTCTGCCAATAAGCCAGGTACTTTCCCTCTTTTCCACAAAGCTCTGGGCTCCGAAGGAGCAAGGATATTCACCATCTGATGAACAGGGGTGTCCTTTCTGGAAGCGGAACCATTAAATTTCCTGGACTCCTGCCCATTTTCTTCTAGATTCCCCAGATTCCTGATACAAGCTTTCTAAGGGGCTAAATTGTTATTTGTTTTTCTATTTTATCACCAAGCACTTAGTGACTGTTGCTTTCCCTCTCTCTCCCACAGTACTGGTCTAGAATCATGACTGGGTCAAAGACTCAGTTGCAGTATGCAAGTGACAGCCCAAGTTGCTTCAAGGGGTATAAGGGTCTTAGAAAAATACATTGCTTTCCAGAGCTCTGAACTAGCTGCTTAGAACTATGACTGTTATTTGGGGCAACGGATGGAAAATCCAAGGGCTTTACTGCCTAGGCACCAAATTAATCGTTAACCTATAATTGGAACATTTCATTCCGATCAAGCCAGTCCTCCCACAATTCTCCCCACAGCAGTCATCCTGCAGTGCCCACGTTCCTGCTGCTTGCTTCCCCTGGAGCAGTCCTTTTCTCTTCTGCCTCATACAGTGGTGTTCAGGTCTGGTGGAGGTTCACACTCTCCTCTGAGCACTTCAGCACCACCAACCTCTATGCTTCTACTGTGCTGCGTTGTGTTTATTTGGTGGGATTTTCATTCTGGCTTTGTCTGCCTCATTAAAATTCACATATCATAAAACACCTAAAAATGCCAGATTTATAGGGAAGGCTCAAAACAACCCGATTGGTTAGCTGGATTGCCAAAGGAGACCAGCTGCCATCACTGTGTTTGGGGAATACGAATATGAAACTATTTTTGGTGCAAGAAGGGTCTTGGGGTCAAATGAGCTTGAGAAGTGCTGTGTGTTGAATCCTGCTCAGCTCTTTACATTGCACCACTGCATACTAAATAAAGGCTGAGAATTAATTCTGCACTAAGAAGCTGGTTTAACATACTTTAACTGGAGTTTCCCGAACATGTTTGACCCTGGAAAACTTCTTTGGTGTAGTCACATGTCATCCTCTTGTTTGCTCATCAAATGCTGTAGTTCCCTACCATTGTGCTCCTACTTCCCATTTACGTTGACTTCTCTCTACTCTCCTCAAGTACAGCTTCTGGGCCACTAATGCTGGGAGATAATTCCAGTTTTGCTACTTCCTGACTCAAAAGCCATCATGTCCTGGTTCTACCTATAGAATGAAGTCACCTTGGCATTCAAAGTCCATCTTGGTTTGGCCTATTTCCATCTTGTTTCCCACTATGCCCACTATGACTCTGGGTGACAGCCCATATAAATTGTTCACATATCAAATGCTATTTTATCTCTAATGTCCCAACTCCCTGGAGAGAGAACATCTGTCATGTTCCTGTTGCTTCTAGAGCTCTCTGTGTAGCATGCCACATAATAATTGATGAGACCAGAGCTCTGAGGAGAACAGCAATGGTGGGTCCTTGATAATGGTGTCTGGACCAACCTGCAACATACAGTCCAGGGCTCAGTATACAGAAGGCACTCTGTAGTGGCTTCCACTGATCAATCAGCTGGTTGATACACACCACACAGTTCATCATCTAAAAACCTAAGTTCATGTTATTCTTTCTTCCCAGAATGCAGAAAATCCAACTTTTACCTTTCCAGTAATATAAAATGTTATCTGTCTTTGGTTTGGAAGTTAGCTTCTCCACCTCCCACCCTTTCTGCACTCCAGATATATTTGACCCACTTCTCTCTGTCTTCTGTCTTGGTTGAGCCCTATTCACGTGTCAACACCTGGGGCACATCACCTGTGTCTGAATCACCTCCATGTCTCCGTGAGTCCAGTGAGTGTCACAGAAATAAGCCATGTTAGGGCTTCAGCAAATATTTGTAGAGAAAATGAAGGTTTAATTCATGGAAACAGTTACCTCTAAAAGAACTTTTCGAGGACTAAGATAATAACTCTCTTCTCTTTTAAGCTGTGCCGTCTCTGAGAAGCAATCATGTGGTGGAATACTTTGTTTGAATTCTGGGGAAGTTACTTGCTGAGGGGAAAAATAATGGAGATAAAATTAATGCCTTTTCTTTGTAAGATATGAAATTAAACCATATGCTTCCTGGAAAACCCGTAATAGATTAACTGGGTTGGGAAGATAAAGAATCTCTCAAGGTAACTCCAAAAGCCCATGTGACTTGAATTTGTCTTTTGAGTCTCTAAAACCACTGATGTAAAACTGTAAGTGCATCTTTTAGGCCTTTCTCCAGGATGGAGACCAGGAATTCAGAGCAAATGGGTCTCTCTGGTGGATGGCATTTGAAGCCACTGAGCTCTACCACAGGAACCCCCCCCCCTCCTGTATCTGAAAAGGGAATGTAGTGTCAAGGCATCACACCTTTCGTCTTTCTCCTCAATATTTCCCTTCTGTGTTCTGCTCACAAACTTCTGTTGTTTCTGCAGCTACACAATGGGGTAGTCCTGACCATGTGATGGTATGAATTACAGGCTTCTGGTTGATCTGGGTTCTACCTGTCTTGCCCCAAGAGAGACAAGATGATCTACTAAAGTAGCTGCTTTGCATGGCAGGAAAATTATTTTAAGTACAGTTGAATCTTTCCAAGAAAAATGCCTTAGAGCAGGGGACTTTGCAAAGACTCCAAATGTTCTCTAGGAAGTCTTTGAAGAAAAGTGATTTTAAAATTAATAAAATAAATAACATACAAAATAGAAGTAGTTTAGCTGGACAGAAAGTTCTTGGAGTCAGGTCTTGTTGAGTTGCAAATGAAAAAGCACTCTCACTGAATTTCAACAGTCAGGACAAAAACATAATCCAAAGGTAAGTGTATTTTTAGCTGGAGTTTACTGAAAAATTACTGGATTGTAATGCTTAGTGGGCCAACAAAAGACAACCAATAACTGGGAAGAAAAGGCGCATGAGTAAGAGCAAGAAACATTTGCCAACCTAAGTTAATCTTTCCTACCTTGCTTCTACCACCTTCTAACAGATACTGTATGGGGTGTTTGACCTGGTGTGCTTGATATGCTACCAAAGGCTTTTAAAATTGTTGGCAAGCTCCCAACTAGATAAAACCAACGGCCATGCCACATTTAGATGCACGTGGAACCCAGAGAGAGAAGAAATTCAATGGTTCCATCTCTAGGGGACAAAATATTATCAATGGCAGAACAGCACTTGGCACATATATTAAGAATATCAAAGTTTGGAAGTTGGTAAATCTTAAAGAGTTGAAAGGCTGAGAGTACAATTACAGTCACTTTCAAAAGCAGAGGCTTTGTATTTTCCTTCCTTAAATGGATGTCACTAGAAATGAAGTCTCATATCATACACACAGGACTGTTTGAGTAAAAGCAGGAAATTGCTGGAGAGCAGCTAGGGATCCACATCAGACATGGCTGAGTTGGCTGGTGCACGGGCACTCCCACACACTTGGACCCTGGTAGGGTTCTGGCAGGGGGGGGTGGTCTAGACACCTGTTCTGTTTTACACTCACTCCACTTAGTCCTCAGAAGGAATAAGAAGAAACGAAGAATACAAACACTGACATAGATCCAGCCCATACATCTGAGCAGGATGCAAGAGAAGAAACATCGAGAAAGCCATGGTGTAATGGACAGAGAAACGACCATGGTGATGACCTATCACAGAATCACACCTACAGCCTCACCAGGAGTGAATGGGGCTTAATTCCAGTTCTGATATGCCATCTAAGAGAGCAAAGCACCCCTCCCTATTCCATGAGCTGGGGCGTTGGCTTCGCAGCAAAGCGGCAAACTAAGGGAGAGAAAATGACCTGCAAAGATCAACAGATGCCTCCCCACAACGAGTAACTTCTTTACTGACAATGGTTGGGGATGAGACCCCCTAAGCCAGAGGGAAGAGCTATTAAGTCAAATAGACAGTGAAACAGCACAGAGAACAGACACTGATTGACCTCAAATGAGCATGAACAGGCTGCCTAACACAAAGTTAAGACTAAAAACCCACCAGCATGTTTACTGTGCACAGTCCCTCGCCCAGCAAAAGGACATTGCCACGGAAAAAGGAAGAGACCAACGGACTTAACATTAGATTAACAAATATCAAGGAGGGAGGAGTCTGAGGGAACAGAGGGAGTGTCAGGTAGGGGAAGGCATTCCAACAACCATTTACTGCTGTAAGAAATTTAAAGAAAGAATAAAAATAATTAAAAATTCAAAACAACAACAACAACAAACAAACAAACAAACAGGAAATAAGACCCCGGCCTTTGCTGGAGGAGTCAATTGGCACAGTTGAAAGTCAAATGTGCCGGAAGTCTGTGCTGGGGTAACCGTGCCCTGCGTGTGAAAGGCAGGGAAAGGTTGCTAACCTGGCTTTTGTTTACCCCAGAGGATCTACCCCCAGCTCAGACAGATGCACACAGAGGAGTGTCCAGAATGAACGAACACAGAAGACACCTGCTAAAGCTAAGAAGCATTTTTGGGTGGCATAGACCTTGAGAGAGATCTCCAGTCCATTGGTAAGATTGCCACGGAATCAGCCGGGTCAAGCTTAATGGTGTGAATGATACTTCAAGAGTGAAGGAAGGAGACAAAAGTAAAGAGAGGCAGGCTGGGGAGAGAGATTCTTAGCTCTGCTCATCCCCTACCCTTATAACTTTTTATTCAGTTTATCAATACCTGGTAGTCCATCACATTAAAGAGCACTCATTAGTCCCAAGGACAGACAGGTGCTATGGAGATGGGTGAGTTAATGAGGAAGTACAATATCTTAGCCCTCAGGAAAGTTTCTCTTAATAGGCCAATTTCAAAACAGTCATTATGAGAAGTGTAAGGCCGCCTCGGATACAAGCACTGTTTCTGCAAGCGTGTGGGCCAGCTCACAACAACCCACTCCCACCCGACGGACTGCTCATGGGCACACACCTGGCTGTTTGGTTCCCATTTTAAGATTTTCAGGCATTAGCTGAATCCCGAGGGTGTGATGTCTTAAAACCATGCGGGGAGTCTTCTTACCGTGTCTGGAAGATTACTTCGTGGTGAGGAGGCGCCGACAGCTTCTGATGTGATGGGAGGACTCAGGAGAGGACTAGGGCCAGAGGCATATCCTCTATCATCCAGCGAGAGTCTCTCCAGCTTATAAGGAAAGAAAGTGGAATGAGGCATGATTGGCCTATTGTCTGGAATGAAGCTACCGAGTCATGGAGCTTCCTGCCTCCTCTTGTCTTTCATGGCCAACATTCCACTTAAACATGAGCTGATCCTCTCTCTTCTCGCTCTTATTTCCTAATGAGTCTCTAGTCTGACTTTATAGATGCACTCAGTTTCACCCGATCTCCCTGTGTTCCAAGCATCTGCTCCCATCACTACAGTCTACCTTCTAGATCTTTTCTCCTTCTTGAGCTTTACTTTCATTGTAAACATAGCACAAGCTAGACAAATTGTCAAAGCAATGCCTAGAGACTAAAGTTTCATTTATAAAGATCTGTCCTAGGGAAGGACTATGTAAATTAGCCAAGTTCTTGGAAAATAAATGGAAATCTTGAAGTTACTAATATGTGCACTAAAGCACAAGGGAGAGAAAAAGCATTTGTTGAGAAACCACTCAAGACTTAGTCACCCAAAAGGCAGCCGTACCTTGAATCACAATGATGGATAATACTAGAGTTTCAGCTACCATTTAAAAATGCTACTTTCACTCTTCCTACCTCAATCATGAAACCCTGAAGTGTCTGTATTTTAACTCTCTTGTGAAACACAAGTCTTTTTTTGCCTATTATTAATCATAAAAATAACAAAGACAGCCATTTTCTCACTTATTTATTCCTTGTATGAATGCCAGTTGCTAGGAAGTGAAGAAAGCGCCCACAGCTTCCCCGTGTCAGGGGGCTGTGTTCAGGTGCCTGCTATTTTATTAGTGAGACAGTCACCTCTGGATGCCGCTGTGCTGCCTTCAGGCCCCGGCAAAATGAAGAGATGATGGAGACCCAGTCTTTAATCTTCTCCCTGTTGACAGGAATAAACTTTCAGCTAACAATAGGACCCACACTCCTTTTGAACCAGAGAAGGATTCTTTTATTATTGGAACAGGCAGTGGGAGCAGGGAACAAGGAAATAAGGATTTTTTCCTAAGTAGTTCAAATGACCCACTGGTTCCTCACCACCTCCACATCCGCACACTGGAATTAACCCTCATGCCTCTCGTGTGAGGCAAGCGCAGAGAAAGGGGAAGAGAGGTAGAGAATAACAGTGGTAATCACAGGTCTCGCAGCAGTGGGCTTTGACATTGTTTTCTTTTGTGGTCTCCAGCGAGCCCCTTCACCTGTCAGCGCCATTTTGTGTGTCTTTCCAGAAGTGCCTCCCTTTAGGGAGTGCATGTGGTGGTGAAGAGCAGGTGTGAACAAATTCATTTAAGGCAAATCTTTTCTGTCATCTCTAGCAATAATTAGAGGGAAGTTGTTGACCTTTGGATGGATCTGAAACAGAGCTAGGCTCCTAGAATTTGTTCCTTGCCATAGCATTCTCTCCCACGCCAGCTTCCTTGTCAAGCAGATGAGCTTGTATAGAGACACTTCTAGGCACCTTTGCTGATACCAGGAGCCTCTTTACAATCTTAGGAGCCCTTCAGGGATGAGTATCAATCCTTCCTCACATATGTAGCTCTGAAAATGTTTGGGTTCTCCTACATGGAATGTGTCTAGGTGATGGTTACCTTTAGGAGTTGAGTCAAGGACCCTTCTTCCATGCCTATGTTGAAGTCAAACACCCACTACCTGAGAATGTGACCTTGTTTGGAGATCCTCTTGGGTTATTGCAAATATAATTAGCTAACATGAAGTCATACTGGGGCCAAGATGGATTCTCAATCTGATAAAACCAATGTCCTTATTAGAAGGGCAAATGGATACAGACACACACACACACACAGAGGGAGAGTGCCATGTGATGGGACTGAGGCTACCACTAGGAGCCCCTGGAAGTTAAGTGAGAAGCCTGGAGGAGATCTACACTAGCATCTTCAGAGGGAGTCTGGCTTTTGGATGTGTTGCTTCCAGAACTGTAAGGCAACACAATCTGCTGTTCTAAGTCACCCCATATTTCAACTTTGCTATGCTAGCCCAGGCAATGAATACTGTGACTCTTAAAGGTGTTTTAACAAATAATGAAGATGACCAAGGTGGTGTTCACAGGCTAATTGTTATTGGCTTAAACTGTTTAGGCTGGCCTGTTTGTATTTTATTTTGTACAAAGGAGTGTGCTGTGTCTTCTAACTGCTCACCTGTCATGGCCAATGAGGAAGAATTCCCTCTGAGTGGTTCTAATGGACATCACCTCTGTAGGCTGGCACTTAAACATCTTCTGTACAGCTTCCATTTTCTCCTGATTCCTTATGCCAATTTCTACACTGGAATTTCTGTGACATATAGACAAGCAGTATTACATAGAGAAAGATAAAAAATAGGAAGAAAACAAATGCTTTTTTTTTTCTTTTTGAGACTAGGTCTTGCTATTTTTGCCTGTGGAAATGCAGGCTCACTTTGCCCGGGGTACCACAGACTCAAGCAATCCCCAGCCTCAACTTCCCAGGTAGCTGGGATTACAGGCGCCCGCCACCACACCCAGCTATATTTTTTTGGAACTAGGTCTCGCTACGTGCCCCTAGCGGGACTCGAACTGCAATCCCTGGCCCCGGCTGTGGCTTCCTAGGCTGCCGCTTACAGGTATGCGCCACCATGCCCGGCCAGAAAACAAATGCTTTACAGTAGGACTCAGTTGATCAGAAATGTAGGTGTGTTTGGACATTAGTATGAAGATTAGCCAATCAAATTTAGGTCTGGTTCATCATTGATTGAAGATATTTCATCAGCCTAATTTAAAAATATTTAAATCAATAGATTGTAGTTGGATTCTTGGTTCCACAAATTGTTTTCCAAACTGTTTATTCATAAATTTTTAAAGACCCAAAAAAGTCAACATAAAATCTTTAAGATCTATATTGGCTTTACGAACTGATAAATTTATCCACTTTCTCATCTGTACATGGAATGAACCCAAGTTCTTGATAACTGAATGCCTATTAACAAATCATTACTTATCCTATGAAATATGAAATAAGTATTTCACTATTTTTTAATCAAAAGTTCCTTATTTTAGCTTCCTTTCAGTAATAAACACCCGAAGTGTGAAGCCTTTGTCTCTATCAGTCAATGACTCAAATTTCAATTTGCAGGTGACATGTTAATATTTGACTTGTTAGCATTTGTTATTGTAAATATTTCCTCCATTGAGTACACACCCATCAATTTCAATGGCACCCCGGTGATGATGGTCTTTGTAATAGGCAAGCCGATAGCTCTCCCCACTCTTTGACAGAACGAAAAACCGCTTTTTCCAGGAAGCCTGAAAAATGAAAACATCATGCTTCTCAGTTAAATCTCCAAGGACAAGAAAGGATTTTAAAGAATGCTCATTGGAGGAAGGACTGTTAAATGGTATTGAATACTTACAGCAGAGGAGAAAAGTTGAGGAGGCGGTGATTTAATAAAGAAGTCTTGTCTGTAGATTCCATTTTCATAAAAAAATACACGTTTTTTGCCTAACAAAAGAAAGAGATTTGGGACTCAGTCTATTCTTTGTACATTTCTGAAAAGACCCGCTTTTCAGAAGAGTGAAAAACACTGTTTATGTCTGGGAAGTTCTTCAAATTATTCAGTTATGGAAAAGAACATGGACAATAGGCCTGGAAAATAAAGAACCCAAAAGACCAAGCTTGTGATTCTTTTTCATTCCCAGCTGGGACATTCGTTCAGCTGACACCTGTCTGGACCTGGTTCTGAAGCATTTTGTTGGCTCTGCAGATGTGAGCAAAGGTTTGTCTCTGCTCCAGCTGAAGCCCCAGATGCAGGAACAAGATAATTCTGCTTTGCCCTTTGGCTGAGCAAACAAAAGCAAAAACACCTGCTACTGAAAATGCAAAGGCAAAAGTAGCACCATAAAATATTTACTGCTTCTCTGTAAGTGTGGAAATGATGGACACTTTTGAGTTTTTCTATATTTTACATGTCTGCACAACGTATGTGGTACTTTTATTAAATACTTCATTATTTAGAAAAACACAATGAGAGCTTTTAAAATAAAATATGTTTCTTAAGAAGAATGTGGTTTTGCTTTCACATCCAACCTGTGAATCTAGCTAGTCCATGGTTCTGGGAAAGACAGCCGTTACTAAAGAACTAGGGTTTCTTTTTTTTTTTTTTTT
>PVHY01015609.1:0-36992 GCA_004024945.1 Uropsilus gracilis | reverse complement strand
AGGCCTCTGCCCAGCCTGGTCACTCGGGCCACTCTTTACCCGCCTGCCATTCTCTTCTCTCCTCTCCCAAAGGTTCTCTCTCTCTAGTTCTCTTTCCTCCCCAAAGGGTCTCTGTCTCCTCCTAGTCTCTGCTCTTTGCCTCTTCGCCCCCTGCTTCTGGTCCCACTCCCTTTTTCCAACTGCTCCTTTCTCCTCCAACCCCCACTCTCGGCTGCTACCAACTGCCACACCAAATCTCCTCGGAGCCCACTGGCCCCCGACCAATGGGTAAGGAGCACCTTAAGGAGTCGGGGCTCACTGCCACCAGCCAATGGGGGAAGAGTTCCCTCAAGGGGGCGGGGCTAACTGCCACAAGCAAATGGGAGCAGAGTACCTTGTTAAATGCCATAATCTAGGGTGGGGGTGTTAGGGCCACCCAGTTTCACAAGGACTTGCAGTGAGAGGAGTTGGAGTAACCAGAGGGGAAGAGAAAGCAAGGGGGGAGCGTGGGGGATAAAGGTACAACATGGAAGGGAGGGCCAAACCTAAGGGCAGTGACAACCATACAATCATGATCAACGATGCATGAAAATTACAAAATAATTTTTTTAAAAAAAGAAGACGTTGTCAAGGAGACTCTAAAGTTAGAAAATACCCCCCCCCAAGGTGCAATTTTTAGTCATATAATTAAAATTCTTAATGGTTTGTTTAAATCTTGGCAGAATTAGGAAGAAACCACTTTTGGGGATAAGAATTTGATGAAAGACAAAAAAGAATTACAGAATCTAAGATTTCATAATGACAAAATCAAATTGTCAATTGTTTTAATTTATAATTACTCAGTAGATTTCTTGTCTATAGAATAAATAAGGCATATTTGTATATACAAAAAAATTGAATAATTATACACCAGGTATTGAGCTAAACCTTTTCAATTACACAGTCTTGAACTGGTAGCGTCCATCTTATTTGACCTTCACCTCAGCCTCTGAAGTCATCATGGCATGTTTATTTTACAGCTAGGAAATAGGATCAGAAAAGTTGAACTATGTGTCTATATAATCAGCTAAGGATTAAATCTGACCTTTTGGTCTCAAGTTCTCTGGCTTTTTCCAATTAAGACTTTTTTCTGTCCTTTGTTCTCAGTTTCCCAGCTCTCTGTTAAAGACTGTCTGACCAAGAAGAAACAAAAGTCCTGTATGGAGTGATCTGGAAGAAATGAAGCCATGTACAGGTCAAATCAGCTTTAATTATGACCTGAATGGTTAGACACATGAGATGAGACCAACACAAGTCCAAGAGACACGGTAGCACAATCTGTTCAGTTCTTAGGATCACATGATGCCTGAAAGCTACTGCCTATAATTTACAGTGAAGACACATAAACAAAGGGATGTGACAGAGCCCTGCAATGGCAGTTACATAATGTCAAGGTTTTTCTAAGTCTCGCTTACAAAAATGTCCACGATCGAGAATGATTTACCAGGTGCATCTCACACTTCAAACAAAAGAAATCATTTCCCAACTAAACAAGAGTGAATTAAATTATATTTCCTCCTTGGTTGCACTATTTTGAAATTTCTAACTTAGTAAGATTGATTTTAACTCAACTTTTTGTTTTTAATTTGTGGGGAAAGGTCAAATACAGACATAGACTCTGGAATTAAACTGCCAGGTTTCCAAGAGTCCATTATTTCCAGCTACAGAAACACATGCAATTTGCTTCACAGACTTTACCTTCCTCATCCATCAAATGGGCATCAAATGCCTAGGAAAAAATGCACTATGCTAAGTACTAAATAGACTTTTTTTTGATTTTTAAAAAATTTTAATTTGTCATTTAATTTAATTAACATTCAATTTAAATGTTTTTTTAATTTAATGTATTAAAAAGTATAAAATTGAACCCAGTTTTGTCTTTCAATTTTCCAGGTCTCCTTCACAAGAATAATCCTTAGGGTCAACTTCTTTCTTCCAAGCATACAGATATCCTATGGTGTATGCAAATGCAGACACATATATACATATCTGTGTATACACATTTACATATTCTATATGTATTTTGCTTTTACTGCAAATACAGGAACAACATACCCCTCTTGTTTTATTTCTGTGTAAAATGTTTTGGAGGTAACTGTTTTATTTATGTATTTAGACCCAACATGTATAGAAGACACATGTTTCTATGGATGATACATCATATTTCATTTTATTCATAGGTCATGATTAATTTAACCAGATCCCTGCTGACAAACTTGAGTCTTTTCCCAATATTTTATTGTTGGAGAAATTTCTTTTAATAGTCTTGTGCATTCATGTAAGAGTTTATCTGCAGAAAGAATGATCAGCTACCACCTTAACGTAATGGAAGAGACAACAAATGACAAATAGTGATTGAAGGCAGAGAGAAGGAAGCCCTTGTGCACCAGTGATGGGCTTATAAACTGGTCCAGCCACAAAAAGTATAGACTTCAAAAATTAAAAACTAGAACTACTGGAGGATCAAGCAAATCCACTTATCAGAATATATTCAAAGGAATGAAAAACACTAACTTGACAATATCTGCACCCCATATGCATAGTAGCATTATTTACAATAGCTGTCACAGAAATGCACTAAGTTTTCTATTGATGGATGAATGAATTTTTAAAAGTTAAGAGAAACACACCTTTTTTTTTACTGTAGCTTTTCCTTTTATTGTATTTATATGAGAAGATGGTTGTTATCCGAACCAATTTTGGCCATCATTTCACAAGAAATGTAAATCAAATCACCATGTGGTTTGCATTAAACTTACATGGTGATGTATGGTGACTATTTCTCAGTAAAACTGGAAAAAATTACTTTTAAAAATGTTGAGATTTTCTGAGACCATGCCCAGTACAAATACAAGACTAATTTCATAAATGTTCTGTGAACTAGAGGAAATATTCATTAACATTTATTGTGAGATTTAAAATGCACATGTTAAAACCTATTGATTGGCTCAAAAATGGCAAAGCTTTCTGTATGTCCTTTGGTGCTTTGTTTTTAACTCAACCTGCTCAATTTCAGGAGAGGATTATGTTGTCTTTCATAATCATTCTTTTTTCCATTCCTTCCCTTTCCTGAAATGTACTGCTCCATGTAACTAGCTGTAATGATATTTGCAGACAGATTTATAGCTGTAAGATGATCTTCATAAGCTGTCTGTTTTAGAATATACCTTGTCAGGGCACAGAAATCTAAATTTGACCATGTCTGCTATTGATATTGATGTTTCGGTTCATAACACAGTGTTCGCATCTAGAAAAATATGTCTTCTGTGCCTTATGAAGAATGGTCAGTACTTTGTGATATCTTTAAAGGAAGGATATGTGGTTGAGGATGCCCACTATTCATCTTAAGACTGGAAGGGATCCATTTCTTTATCTCACATTTTCATTCATTCTCATGACCCCAGCTCAAGGAAAAACTTTGAAAACTAAGGAAACAATGCTGAAAGGCCACTAAAATAGAGAAGATCCACACATCACCCACCTTCAAGGACCTTCCAGCTTGTGTTTCCATGGCAGCCCATATCTCTAGGGAAAACAAGCTTAACATCCACCAAATTGTCCCTGATCACCTAGTCACACATGACAAGATAGAGGACAACACGTATGTGCTCACAGGGGATGTTAAGGTCAGCATGCATCATATCAAACAGATTATGAAGAATCTCTGTGACATAGATTTGACTAACATCAACAGCATCACATGTTGAACTGACTGTGCTGCTTTAGCGTGGTCCACAAAATGGGATCATCTAACCACCTTATCCCAGTAAGAATGGCCCACATCGAAAAAACAGGCAACAACAAGTGCTGGCGGGGATGTGGAGAGAAAGGAACACTCTTACACTGCTGGTGGGAATTTAAACTGGTTCAGTCACTATGGAAAACATTGTGAAAGACCCTTAAATTAATGAAAATGGAACTATCATTTGACCCATCAATCGGTCTTTTGGGAATCTACCCAGAAGAGATCTGAATACTTATACAAAGGGACACTTGTACTCGGATGTTTACTGCAGCACAATTTATAATTGCAAGGTCATGGAAACAACCTAAATGCCCCAAAACGGATGAGTGGATTAAAAAGATGTGGTACATATACACAGTGGAATATTACTCATCAATTTAAAATGATAAATTTGATGAATTTATGATAACATGGATGTACCTAGAAGAAATCATATTAGCAGAAACAAGTCAGAAAGAAAAAGACAGAAACCAATGGTTTCACTAATATATGGGACATAGCAAAAACAAACAAACAAACAAAAGGCCAGGAGAAAAGTCAAAACAAGCTAACAACCCAAACTAAAGAACACAACTGGGTAGGGATGAAGGGGAGAGGTCAGAGAGGAGAGATGGTGGGTGAACCCTGGGGAAAACAAAGATGTGAAATATATAAATATATATCTATATAAATATGTGAAATACATAAATATATATGTATATACATAAATTATTTAAACTGAGTCCAGCTGGCTAATTCAAAATATATATTTTTACCATATATTAAAAAATAATGTCAGAAATACCCTCCTGTTGGTAAATGGATTCTATAAGCAACACTCTATGTAAGTTTAAAGAAACTTTTTAATAAACCTGCATTGTCGTCACAAGGTTCTACATGTTCTTAATGTTCTTGAGTGGACAGATGTTCACAGAAATGCTTTCCAAACTGTGTCGGGTGTTGTGGTTGATTCTGACTTTTCAATAATAGCAGAGTCTTGTTTCACAGGTCATGTTGTTCCAAATCAGCCTATAATGTCTATTTAGACCTACCAAACTTGTTCTTATCTTGATGTCCCTGGACCACAAAACAGTTGCACAGTTCCATCACACACTCCTTTATAATTTTTATTTGAATTGATCTCTACCTTTTTTTCAATATTTACATTTGCTAGTAACCCTGTTTTTTTTTGTGCCCAGTCTATTCTGTATCAATTATGTCTCTAAACTCCCTTTTACCATACAAGAAAGTTCCACTTCTCCCCTACTTCCTAACCATAATAAAATGTGGTCCCTAGAGTATCAGAAACCCTACTGTTGATTTAAAGTGATTTAAAGAGAAATTCTTTCTTGGGGGGGGGGATGGGTAGGGGAAGGGAGGGGGTTCTTTTAAATTCAATCTGTTTTCTGCTTTTTCAACAATTTTCTTCCACTTGTGATTTAGTTTTTCTACCTAATATTCTTTTACTTTCACTCACAAGCTCCTTAGAGTTACTGTTACTTATTTTTGACAGCTCATGGCAACCCACCACACAGTGGAGAATTCCAAATGGCTGTACCCTCATGGGTACTGGAAAAAGAAGCAGCTTCTGTCCCCTAGATCTGAGTAGGGAAACCCCACACTCTACCTGACATCCTTTCCCATAGAGAAAAAAGGAATCCGATTCAGGCGCCCACATTCTCGAAAGGCCAACCGCTAGTCATCCTTTTCCTCAGAGGTTTTTTTTTAAGCGCATTAATAGATGAATCATTTAAGTTTTGCCTTTTGAAACTAGGTCAAGTGTTTCCATTCTATATCCCATTGTTTTCCTATAGGGAAATAAGTAGTTCTTTATTTCAGAGGGATAACATATGACTGAGAAGCGCAGCAAAACTGGGTGCTTCTTCTGCAAGGAAAGTGTCCTTGTGAAGATTCAGGATGTTTCCCTGGTGTACATGAGAACCAAGTTGAAACCCACAAAGAGAGAGAGACATGTCATTCCTCTGTTTTACAGATTAAGAATAGCAGATTCAGGAATCTACTCAAAGGATACCTCAGTGTGGGTACAAAGGGACACCTGTACCCGGATGTTTACTACAGCACAATTTATAGTTTCAAGGACATGGAAACAAAGACAGAGTACTGGATGAAAAAGATGTGGTACATATACACAGTGGAATATTACTCATCAATTATCATGACAAATTTGATGAATTTATGATGCCATGGATGGACCTAGAAGAAATCATATTAGCAGAAACAAGTCAGAAAGAAAAAGACAGAAACCAGTGGTTTCACTAATATATGGGATATAGGAAAAACAAGCCCAGAAGGAATAGTCAAAACAAGCTAATAACCAAACCAAAGTACACAACTGGGGGAACAGGGAGACAGAGGGAAAGAGTTGGTCAAGGAGGGGAGGTGGTGGGTGATCCCTGGGGAATATAAAGATGCAAAATACATATATAAACAAAAAAAAATAATTAATTTTAATAAAAATTTAAATAATTTTAAAAAAGAATAGCAGAATCATTGGCACCTCTGTTCATCATTGTCCTCACTGAACTAGTTGTTCTGGCTGCTATTCCATTCCCAGAAATAATCTTAGCCTGCCCATTGGGCAGAATCCTTCCTTTGAAGGAGTTACAGAAACAGAAAACCTAGCCCTCTGAAGCTGAAGTCTGTCCAAGACCTTTCTTGTAAATTTGGAATGAGACCTAACACTAAAGACTGTCCATACTAAAGGACATCTTAGGTAGATGTCTAATGAGATAAAGAGGAAGATGTCTGTGAAATCTTTTTTATAAAAGCATCAGTCCCACTCATGAGCACTCCATCCTCATGATGGATGATGATGAGGAGGATGGATGGTGCTCTTAGTCACTTCCCAATGGAAATAAAAACATAAATCTCATTCAAACGCAATGACTTATGAACTGATTTCATAATCCAATTAATAAGAATCTTAACTGAGACCACAGCACTCAGTATAAAAGAAGAGAATAAAAAATATTAAAGAAGGCAGAAGCCCATCATATAAGGTACAATTACCAGAAGCTAACACATTTTAAGATCTCATTTTTTTAAACTATGTAGATTAAACAAGGTGATCTCTAATTCTCTTTCAGTTGTAAATTTCCTCTATTTGATTTATACTCTAAAGTTCTGTTATTGCTCTATCACTTATTGTTTTATAGAGCAAATCAGTACATCTTTGGAAATAATTTCTGTGCTACACACATTTATCTCCCACAGAATCTATAGAAATGTCACACAAAATAGATATTTACCATTGATTATTTGTCAGTGTTGCTAGCAAACATTAACACATTCGATATTTTAGTCTCTGGAATTCTCCATGTTCACAAAATTATTTCAATCATAACATGCAATGCCAAAGGTGATGTTTCTAGCTGGCAGAAGTGTGAATTTACTACTTCTCATCAATGTTCATTCATTCTTTAATATATTAGCCATTTATTTACCCTCTTCATTCGTTGAACACTGGCAGCTCCATCTAGTTCATGTGATTTTGTGGCATTATTATTACTATTCCCAATTATTACTTTTTTATGAAAGAATTATTTGAGCTGTGAGACTTGGCTTGGGGAAATTTCTGGGGAATAATAATCAACTGCATGGAATTGGTAACCCAAAATAAGTGGTCTTATATTTTGTCGAAATGCCAAAGCTCATATCTGAAAATGGTGGGCAAAATAAGCAAATGGGCAACTTTTAATAGGTAGTTAGACTTATTACTGTTCACATAGAGATCTTAATGAATTTTCACAATCCAACCAAAATAGCATTCCATCCAATAGGGCATATAATCTTTATTAGTTTCTGAGCAGTTCTCATATCCATGAGCTATTTAAAGAGCTTACATCTGATTTTGGACTTACTAGCTTTTTTTTGATGTCACAGGAGTATTTAAATATTATACAGAAGTGGTGTCAACTGGAAAGAAAATTATAATAGATGACTCAGGTTATTATCTTGGTCAAATCAGAGCACAGCTGTTGGCCTTAATGCAGGCACTGATGCCTTAATGAAGGAACTGATGCTTTCTGGCAAAATAGGGATAGTACCTCTCACTCCATAAGAGCAGAATAAACTCTGATGAATTGAAGAATTTTAACAGATTGGAAGTCATCTTGCAAAGACATGCTATTTCTTTTTTTCTCTTTTTTCTTTAATTTTTATTTTGTAATTTTCATACAATATTGGCCACATTGGTATGGTTGTTGTTCCCCTTAGGTATGGCCCTCCCCTCCATATTGTACCCTAATCCTCCTACCCTATTGTCCCTTTCCCCCTTCCCCTCTCTGGTCATTCCAGCTCCTCACACTGCAAGTCACTGGTCCATGTTTGGACCACTGGTCTTTTTTCCTGGATTAATGTCTTTTTGTCCTGGGTGCAGACTTGCACTCCTAGGCAGCAACAGACATGGCTGCTCAGATCTCCAGGAGTGACTGAGGAAGGCAATCATGTGGCTTTCTTCCCCCATTGATTGGTAAAGGAGGGAGCTTCACTCATGTACAATACTGTGGACAGGGCTTTGGTTCCCCAGCCCCAGAGATGATGCAGGTAGATATCTGTGACTGATCTCCACAATCACTGGTCGTATGTTCTTGCCTCAGTGGTTCTGAACATGCTGCTTGTCCTACCTAGGTTGTGAGTGTTTCCAAGAACATTATTACTTAGATTCCTCTCCATAATATCTGCAGCTGCAGAGACTGGTTTCTTCATTCCTAGTACAGCTCTGATTGAGGTTGGAGTAAACCAGAGAGGGACAGTCCCCTCCCCCTGCCCAAGCACGGCAGAGGTGCCCTGGACCCAAGACCCTAAGACCCTGGTGGCATAGGACTCACACTACCCCTCTATCCCCACCAGTGGCTTAAGCCATGGCAGGGCAAGGGGTGTGCTGGAGTTCCTCCCCAAAGGCCCACGCAGTTCAAAGGGACCACAACTCCCACCTCCAGCTTGACTAGGCTCACAGAGCCAGGCTTGGAAGGTGGAACCTACTAATCCCCTCTCCCAGCTTAGGACCCCTGGTGTGTCCCAGCCCCCTTTCCCACATAAGGGAGGAGGCCAGGTCCCCCAGACCAAGAACCCTAGACCCCAAGATCCCATGACTCCAAGATCCCTGTGGTGTAAGAACACCATACCCCCACCCCCACCGGCAGTCTAAGCTGCAGCAGACTGGGGCAGACCTGGGCAGTCTGGGGGGACTTTCAACTCTCTTCTCTGGTCCAACTGGAACTGTGGTTGGACCTGAAAGTCAGCAGAGCCTACTATTCTTCCTTCCCCAATCCTAGAGCCAGCAGAGGTACCTACCCTCACATCCTGCCCATGTGGGGGCAGAGGCTGGTTTCTCCAGCCTGAGAACCCTGAACCTGAGACCCTGAGACCCTGAGATCCCAGCAGCATAGGACTCACCCTACACCCCCTACTCACTCCCATCAGCAGCCAAGGCCAAGCTGGGGGTGTGCTGGAGTTCTTTTCAAAGGGCCTGAGCCATCGGAAAGGGACATGCTATTTCTAATTTGCAGTATAGAGTGACAGAAAGTAGCTTTATTTATCAGTTAAACCTGTTCATATAATTAAGTTTATTACAATTATGCCAGTAGGGACAAAGGTCACACACAGTCCAGGGAAGGTACATTCAGAAGTTATAAAAGGAGGCCAATGGATATTGTGCTGATGTGTACTTTATATGGTTGGTGGGCAAAGGTAATTCCCACTGCTAATATATTTTAATAAATGTAATTTTATTTAAGCAACAATGTAATGAGTCACAGCAACTTCACATAATAAAAAATGATGGCAAGAACAGTTCATATTCTATAACCACGTCTGAAGTAAGAATGTCTCAAATTCGAAAATCAATTGTCCATAAAACTATTAAACCAAACTTCTTACTATTGTAGGATTTTTCCATGCTTAGCAAATGGATTTGGAAATGATCCAATTTTACCATGAAAAAAAGCAACTAGATATAGACATAATTTAAATTTTATGACATCTATTTCTTCATTAAATGACTAATTGACACACTTGTGGGCACTACATTGAGTTACAATTTCTAGGACAAAATTAGATATTAGGCTTATAATTTTCTGGTACTGATTTAGCACATTAATATGATGATGATGATGATGATGATGATAATCATAAAAATAATAGCGAGTACCTACAATGTGCCAAGATTTTAACGATGAATATTTATCTAAGCCACAAAACTGCCTTATGAGGTGGCTACTTGCATCACATTCATTTTATAAATGAGGAAATGACCATTCAAAGAAATAAAGTTACACAACTCAGAAGAGAAGGCTTCTCATCCCACCTAATAAGCACTGAGGAGTTAAATGACTTATAACTCTCATAGTTCAATAACGTGATACTCCTGAGATACCCTTTTTTCCTAACATGTTTAATATAATCATGTTTGTACTGGGGTAGTCTGCATTTCTGTGTGGAGTCATCACAAACCTCTATCCACAGAATACCACCCCCTTTATTCCCTACCATACTACCTTCCTTTATTTCTCTCTCCTTTGCTGCTTCTTTTATATCTCTCCCAATTTCTGGTTCCCTAACTTTTGCTGCTTGTGCAATAAACTTGCCAGGAGCATCTAGCAATACCTGAAAATTCCTGCAAGCTGATTCTTGGAGGTCAGAGACTGATGGTCCTAAAGTCCGAAGTTGAAGACCATGTTTTCCTACTACATCCTTGTGAAAAGTACTGCTCACTTACCTAGATGTAAATTAAAAAAATAAAATAAAAATAGACTCACATAACATGACTTAATATGCTACATCTAAGTGTTTCAATTTGGGGATGGAACGTTCTAACAGAGTTTGAGGGGGGGTCATTTATTTTGGCTCATGGAAAGTCATTATTGGCTAGGCACTGTGGCATGTGCCTTTAATCGCAACCTACAGAAGCGAGACTGAGGCTAGGAATCGCTTGAGTTTGCACGTTCGAGACCCACCCGGGGCAACATAGAGAGACCTAGTCTCAAAAAATAGCTGGGCATGGTGGTACATCCTGTAATCCTAGTTACCTGGGAGACTGAGGTTGGGGATTGTTTGAGTTTGTGGTACCCCGGGCAACGTGAGTCTGAGGTTTCCCAGGCAACAAAGTGAGACCAACCTCAAAAAATAAAAAAGAATGGAATATTACTCATCAATTAAAAATGACAAATTAGACAATTTTATGATAACATGGATGGACTTAGAAGAATTCGTATTAGCAGAAACAAGTGAAAAAGAAAAAAACAGAAACCAAATGGTTTCACTACTATATGGGACATGGGAAAGATAAACAAAAAGCCATGAAGAAAAGTCAAAGCAAGCCAAAAACCAAATTGAAGTACACAACCTGAGGGGGGGGGGAATGGGACAGGGTGGGAACAGTCAGGGAGGGGAGGGTGAACCCCAGAGATCACAGAGATGTGAAGTTCATATATAAATAAATTATTCTTTAAAAAAGAAACAAACAAGCATAGAAAGAAACAAAGAAAGAGAAAAAGAGAAAGAGTGAAAAGAAAGGAAGAAAGAGAGAAAGAAGGAAGGAAAGAAAGAAGGAAGGAAGGAAAGAAGGAAGGAAGGCAGGAAAGCAGGAAGGAAGGGAGAAAAGAAAGAAAAAAGGAAAGAGAAAGAAAGGAAAGAAAGAAGGAAGGAACGGAAGACAGATAGGAAGACAGAAAGGTAAG
The DNA here is from genome assembly GCA_004024945.1 of Uropsilus gracilis. NCBI lineage: Eukaryota > Metazoa > Chordata > Mammalia > Eulipotyphla > Talpidae > Uropsilus > Uropsilus gracilis. The sequence goes on along the minus strand of PVHY01015609.1, from coordinate 25,550 downwards.
AAAGAGAAAGAAAAAGAAAGAAAAAAATGAAAGAAGAAAGTCATTATTGTACTAAATGCAAGTCAACCCCCTCATTCATTCATTCATTCATTCATTTATTATAAATTTTTCATTTATTTTCCTATAGTGTCGATCATATCTGCACACTGTTCCGTTTTGACATGGCCCTCCCTCTATAATACAGACCTACCCCAAACTTTCTCCCCCATTCCTCCCTCCCTGCTCCATTCACTCCAACAACTCTCTTCTCCAAGTCGTGGGTCGGTGATTGACTCGCTGGTTTCTTCTTTTTCTTTTTTGAGGTAATTTCTTTTTCCTGCGTAAGGACCCACACTCCTGGGACACAGCAGACCCCGTTGCTCAGATGTCCAAGAGTAACTTTGCAGAGAGTAGCCAGACTGACTATGTTAGGAACATTTTCTAGGACACATGTGTGCGGTGCGGTACTCCTGGCTCCTTCAGTGCAGCAACCCCCATGGCGGGGGAGACTGTCTCCTATTTTCCAGACCCATGTTGTCACTGGATTCCATGCCTCTTTATTCATGCCAGCTGTCTCCTCCATTCTGCTGTCTGTCACGTGATGCTGCTTCTGAGCCTTCTAGCTCTGGCATCTGGCATTGGGACCCCAACTTCTAGTCACTGCCAATGGTGAAGTTCCCTAGGTGGGGACAGACTTCAGCAGGTGATTGGTCTAGCTCATATCCTCCCTCATCAACACCTTCATTTAATTTAATAAATGGGGTTAAAGTCAAAGTGAAATAAACAAGACCCTGGAATTACCAGTGAGTGAAAAGAAGCAGAGAATCGCTTTAGAAGGTGTTGTAGGTTATACTTCTGGCCTCACGGTCAATTGCCAAAAACTTGGTGGTTCGGGAAAAAACAGAATTTATTCTCTCATAATTTTAGAGGTCAAAATCCAAGGTCAAGGTGTCAACAGCCTCTTTCACCTCTGTGGGATTTGGTTTTCCTGACTGTAAGATGAAGCTACACTTGGCTATAAAGTGTTTGGCATGGTGCCTGGGCAGAGGGCATTCAATAAACATTAACTACTCCTTTCCACCAGATTTACTACTTGTAACTACTATGGTCACTCCTACTTCTATGACTGTTGTTCAAGGTTCTTTAACATTTGAGTTCTGATATAAGGGACTTGTGATAAGCCCCACCATTGTGAATTTGACTTATACGAGTAGATATAATTCGATCTTCCAAGTAGAGGGGTTATTTCTTAGCAAGATGCAATACAGAGAAAGAAAAGTGCATGTGAATTCCATACTAGCCAGAGGTAATACTAGAGTGGCATGGCAATGGGACAGAATGTCTTAGAAAATGTCAGAGGACATGGTGGTTTGTGACTGTAATCCCAGCTACCTGGGAAGCTGAGGCTAGGGATCACTTGAGTCCGCGGGTTCAAGACTACCCCTACCCAAGCCCTAGTCTCAAAAAAAAGAAAAAGAAAATGTCAGTTAAAGAACGCAGTGATGTGAGTGTGAAAGTCAATTTCTTGCTCAGTTATGGCAAGTGAGAAAGAATGAGTAGGAAGAGATCCTCTCTTGTCTGTTACGTGCAATACTCCAAGCCCCAACCTCCTCAGTTCTGATAGCAAATATCAATTGGAAGTTGGCTTTGAGGACAGCTGATGTGCAAGAAATACTTGTCATTTTATCAAGATTGGTCATTTTGCCAATTTAACAATTTCAATCAGTTAGCAATTTATCGATGAGGTGTGACATTCTTTGCCCCTCTTTCTCCAGATATGAGCATTTCCAAGATTAGTTTGTTGACCAACACCTGATCCTCAGACAACAGAGAACTCAATTAATGGAAGAATATCAAAGCAGGAGTTTATGGTACTTATTACATACAAACAGCAGAAAATTTGCTTTACTCTCAATCTCTACAGTGATATGGTTACCTCTTTTACTTTCAAGGTGCTTGACCTGAAAATTCAATAAATATTTATTGGAAACAAAGGTGATGATGACCTGAACATGCTGAAAAATATATCAAGGAGAAATGTTCATAGCAAAATACTTGGCAAGTATTTTGTCAAGCTTAGTGTAAAATAAACAGCTATTCAGTTATTAATTTTCCTATCAGACTTTTACTTCAAAAAAGCAAGTAGTCCAGAGTAGGCCATGTTTCATAATGAAAAAAGAACATACTTGAGAAACGAGTTAAGGGATATTTTAGTTCTCTTGTTTTGTTTTTCAATTAATCATTAGACTATTTTGTGCATTTCCTTTCCTTGGGGAAATGTTCTAAATCTGATTTGACTGTTTTCTCTAAGCCTCTTTCACTGTGTGCAAAATACTTGTGGCATTTGCAAATTTATGAAACGTTTTTAATCTTAAGAGAAAATAAATAAGTTAGAGATAATTAAAACAAACACATTTCTCAGAATCCCTCGAGTGAAGGAAGAATGTAAGTGCAGGAGAGGAATAGGAGAAGGTGAGCCAGAACCTGGAGAAATCATTGAAAATGTCAAAAAAGGTTAGACAACTTTGTTCTTCCCCTTTAGAACTTCTTAAAGAAGGAAAAGAGCTGGAGAAAATTATGAAGAGGCAAGCTTACCAGAATTCAACATGTGGGGGGTCATTTTGGTATACTTCGTTTTCTCCATCGAGTTGGCCATTTGTAGGGTACATGGGTGATCAGAGTTTTTCAAGTCTTTAATCATTAGTTCTATGACCATCACCTCTGGTATTCCTCCCTCTCCAAGACTGTACATACCTGGGCCAGTGGGTGTGCACAGGGTAAGTGGGCACAGCTGTGCCTGGGAGAAAGTTTTAAGGGGGATGTGTCACCCGGGGTGGGGGGAAACTCCAAAGAGAGAAGAGCCAGAGAGAGACAGCATAAAGATTTCTGGAGGGTTGGGGGGCTTATTTGCTGCTTGCATTCCAGCCCCCCCCCCCGCCCCCCTGCCCCTGCTGCCTACCCTGCCTGTCTGCCATGCAATTGACCCAGGCTTCTTGCTTGGTGTGCCTGTGAACCTGATTCCCTGAAAGCATTAAAGCTATAAAATCCACCCCAAGACTCATATTAATAGAGAACCTGTTCTGTGTGTGGGCTTGCAGTCCATCATTCTAATAATAATTTGGATGGTTTTAAAATCAGTGGCAATCAATACTATGCTAGTGCTGAGAATGTATGGAAATATGAATGAGAACATTCCTAAAGTGCTGGTGGGAATATAGACTGGTCTGGTCCCTGTGGAAAACGATATAGATGGTGCTCAAAATATTGAAAATAAATCTTTTAATTGGTCCAGCAATTCCTATCTTAGGTATCTAGCTGAAGAACACAAACATATTGATTGGAAGAGATATATGTGCCCTTATATCCACTGCAGTACTATTTACAATAGTCAAGTTATACAAACAACCTAAGGACCCAATATCAGATGGGTATAGTAAGATGTGGTACGTGTGCACAACGCTTACACTACTCAGCTGAAAAATGATAAAGTCTTCACAACTGTCACAGCATAGATGAAACTTGGGAGGGTTATACGAAGTCAGAAAGATAAAGACAAATCCTGAATGATTTTGCTCCTACTGGAGTATAAAAAAAAAAAATTGAAGAACAGATAAAACTAAAGCAAGAAGAATAAGTAAATAATTTAAAATTAATCTGCATTCCCTTGACTCATGGAAGAATGTGAGCACTCCGTGCATTTATCTGGTAGTTTTACCTGCAGGGAGCTCCTGAAAAGTCTGGGAAGTCAACAACTTCTCCACCCTGCATAACCTCCAGGCCTGCATCCAGAGTTTGTCATCAGAATATAAGATTAAAGAGAGAAAACACCACTTCCAAATGAAGGGCTTTCTTGGGCTACTTCTGGAGAGTGCAGAACTCCTAGGAGAAGATCTAAAGCAGCAAAAGACTGTCATACAATTAATGAGCAGATGTGAGATTTTAAAGATCTAAATAAGAAAATAAGAGGATGCAAAAAGGATGCAAAAAGATCAACAGGAGAGATTTAAGAATTTCTGCAGAAAGCTATGGAAGCAGAATAGACCAAATGGAGGATCATAATGCATAATTATTTAATCCAAGTGGAAAAGAAAGAGAAATACAAAGGAAAAAATGATGAAACATTTCAAGATATATCCAGCTCCACCAGGGAAAGTATCATAAGTATAATGAGTACCCAAGAGAGGAAGAAATAAAGGAACAAAGACTTATTCAAAGAAATAAGAGAAGAAAATTTTCCAAAATTGGAGAAGGAACCAGATATACAAGTTCATAAAGCTAAAAGAATACATGGTTATCTAACCATCATGAGACCTACGTAGGTCAGATAGTCATGAGACTATCAAGAAAAAGAATCCTGAAAGAGTTTAGGGACAAAGCAGGTAAACTGTAAAGGAAATTGCCTCAGGTAAACATCAATCCTTGTGTTTTTGCACAAATCAATAGGTGTTTTGTGAAGAAATAAAGTAAGTGGAATAAGAAAGACAAGTTTTGAAAATGTTGCTCTTCTGGGCAAAAAAAGACAAATGACAAATGGACAGATCATGTGTATTTTGCTCTCAGAGGATATGGAATCTAATTATTTTAACATTTCTTAAAAGTCAAATACTTGGTAATTGGAAATAAGATGGATTACCCGAAGTTTCCATTGCCCCATGCCACAGTTTACCCAAGGGGCAGAGGAATGCATGGCACAGAAAACACTTCTGGATTGTAATATTCAGCCAGGTGAGTCCAGATCACCTAGGGTTGCATGACTCTTAGCTTTGGATCATCTGATTGCCAGAAAGAAGACTTGGCTTTGCTCTCAGCCACAGAGCTGCAGGAGGCAATCATGTGGCTGGAAAGACTGCAAGAAGCCAAGGAGACTCACGGACACCTACCTAAGGCATTGCACTCCTTTAAGACTTGAGTTACTATTAAAACATAGGTTCCTCTAGGGCATTTCGTAATGTGGGCGCTTTAACATTTATTCACTCTTCACAGTAAATAAGAATCAGATTTGTTTTAAAAATGAAGAACTTCAGGGTTTTTTAGTTTAATTATAAAAATATGTTTTGCTCATTGAACACACATACAGTTTGAGAGTTGTGCAAAAACTTCAAGGGAGCTTGCAAGAGCTTTGGTCTGGGAAGTCAGAAGACCTTGATTCTAGTTTTACCTGGTATTAATTAGCTAACTGGACTTAAACAAGTAAAATAAAACCTCTGGGTTCCAATTTCCATGTTTGTAAAATGAACACTTTGAGGCGCCCTTTCCACCTCTGGTTTTTTGCAAGCATTTAAATAATTAAATAATCATCCACATGCACCATTTCTTTCATCCGGTATTTAGAACAAGCTTACATCAAAGTTATGTTGCCTTAATGAGGAAATTAAGGTTCAGGGAAGCTCATTTGTTTACCCATGACTATAAGCTATGAGGCGAAGATGATAGTTTACATCACTGTATTCCCTGGGGTTCTCCCACCTGTGAACCTGTGAACATCATCTTGATCTTTTGCTCTCATCTCTTCTCTGATTTCTTCTTCCTTCCCTCCCCCCCCTTCCTAGCTGTATGGTTTTCTTCTGTTGTCAGCTTGTTTTGGCTTTTTCTTGACCTTTTGTTTGTTTTCTCTATAGCCCACCTCTAAGTGAGACCATCCAGTGTCTTTCCTTTCTTTATGGCTTATTTACACTAGCATGATCCCTTCTAGGTTCATCCATTTCACAAATAAAGATGTTGCTAGGCTGGGCACGGTGGCTCGTGCCTGTAAGCTTCAGCCTATGAAGCGGCCGGGGCTAGGGATTGCGGTTGGAGTCCCGCTTGGGGCCCGTAGCGAGACCTAATTCCAAAAAAATAGCTGGGCGTGGTGGTGCGCACCTGTAATCCCAGCTACCTGGGAAGCTGAGACTGGGGATCTCTTGAGTCCGTGGTACCCTGGGCAACGAGAGCCTGCGGTTCCATGGGCAAAAAAATAGTGAGACCTCGTCTCAAAAAAAAAAAAACAAAAAAAAAACAAAGATGTGCTTTAATGATGTCTGCTGACTTTGTCACATCATCTTCCTCTCAAACTTTAGCAGCCTTTCATTTACTAGGAATCGGATGACTTTGGCTTGTAGAAGAAGGACTGACCCTGACAAAACTTCATTGCTTTATTGACCTTTTTCTTTGAGACTAAAGCTTGCTATGTTGCCCGACATAGTCCCGATCCCAGGAACTCAAGCAATCCCCAGCCTCAGCCTCCCAGGTAGCTGGGATTACAGGTGCCCACCACCATGCCTGGCTGCTTTATCGAGGCCAGGTTTCATTATGTTGCCCGGGTAGTCTCAAATTCGTGAACTCAAGCAATCCCTGGCCTCTTGCCTCCCAGGGCTTGGATTACAGCTGTGTGCCACTATGCCTGGCCTGGCAGCTTTCTTGACCTTTTGCCTGTATCCAGCTCCTTCAAGTCAGTAGGCAGCCCTCTATGTTTTATATTAGTGGAGTGGGAAAGACACAAGTTTGAGGCGTGCCTAAGAAGGTATCTGGATTTCATTAAATGGACGTATAGATGTGTTCTCCCAAATATAAGAGGTCTTCTTCTTTCTACCTGTGCCCCAGTGATTAGAGAAAAGTAACCAGAAAGTAAGATATTGTTAGGCCGCCACTCGACACAGACACTTTGGAAACAGGAATATAAGGGTATAGGAAAGTTTGAGTAGAGCTCAGATCTGAGGGCTACTACATCAAAGGGACTTAGAGAGCCCTGAATGCTTATCAGCACATTCATTTTATACTTTTTGTGAAGCTCCTACCTTATCTCAATGTGTACTTTATCTAGAGCAAAGCTGAGGCACAGAAGCAAAATGTAGCAGGGTTAACACATCCTGACCGATTTACATACACCAAGTTTTACATGTGCTGGGCTTGCTGCTTTGACCAGATCTGCCTGCTCTCCCTCTAATGGGTGCTATCTGCCTGTTCCCAAGGTCATTATGTTTGGCCATGTTATGTTTTCTCTTACAGCACTTTCATGGCCAATTAGTGCAATATTGTCTAGGCTCTTGCAGCAAAACAATATAGACCAAACCCAACCATTACATGATTCCACAGCACATAACCGTAACTATTGAGATCAAATTCAACAATCATCAGCTTTCAAGAACTATCAGATGTATCAGCCATTGTGTCAGTCACAGAACCCCAGCAAAGTAAGCCAGTCTGCCTGCTGAAGGCACCACTCCCTGAAAGATCATCCCCGTGTAATTTAGGGCCAAGGTCTGTCCGCTCAGCCATTTATAGACTGGTTACTACGCTAAGATGTGACCTGGCTAATAAACTTGCCAAACAGTTTTAAATTCTTCTTGTCCATTTGTTTGTTTGTTGCTCCCTATATCCCTCATATAAGTGAGACCATCCCATATTTCTCTTTATCTTTCTGGTTTATTTTTGCCAACATGATTCCTTCCAGCTTCATCCATGTTGTTGCGAGTGACATAAGTTTGTCTTTTTTGATTGATGATATTAATATTCCATTTTGTACATAGACCACAACTTTCTGACCCATTCATCTGTTTTGAGACACTTGGAGAATGTGGGGTAGAAAAATGATGTAAAATATATATATATAATAACAAAAATTTTTATTAATAATTAATTAAAAATAAATAAACAAAAAATAAAATAAAAATAAATAAATAAACAAACTTACCAAACAGACCAGATTGGAAGTTCTAGTGACCTAGAATAGTGAGACACAAGAAGAAAGCAGACCATTTGGTAATGAGAGGCAGATAGGATCCTGTATCACAGTGTCTTCATATTCAAGTTGGGCCACAAGAGTAAAATGAACAGAATTCTAGACATCTGTTTCCAAGATTCACAGATTTGTTTTAGATTTCAAATCATTTTCCTCAGGATGGTTCCATTTTGTAACTTGCTCCTGTGTTCTCCCAAATATAAGAGGGAGATTCATGTACTTCCTAAAGTACATGAATCTACTTTAATGGATTGAAATAGGTGACTCTCTCCAATCACAAGGACTAAATAAAAGTCTGCACGACCAGCCGGACATGGTGGTGAATGCCTGTAATCCAAACACTGGGAGGCAAGAGGCTAGGGATCACTTGAGTTCACGGGTTCCAGACTACTACGGGCAAGCAACTTAGTGAGACATGATCTGGAAAAAGCAGCTGGGCGCGGTGGTGGGCATCTGTAATCCCAGATACCTGGGAGGCTGAGGCTGAGGATCGCTTGAGTCGGCGGGATCAGGACTACTCTGGGCAACATAGCAAGACCTAGTCTCAAAAAAAAAAAAGGGGGTTGTTATACTATCTTGTCCCATGACTTAACTATAAGCTCCCAAATCACCTTCTTCTAAACTCATTCCATATTCTCAAGGGGCAAATTTCAAGCATAACTTCTTTATCATTGAGAAGCTGCCTTTTTTTAATGTGATGATTTTATACATCCATAAAAATATGTTATTACTTATGAAAGTAACAAATATTCTCACAATAGAGTGAGGAAACTTCCCTTTAGAGAAACTTTCTGGTAAATAAGGTTTGGAAAAGAACTTTCAATGCCTGACTTTTTCAAACCACTCAGCTTTGTGCATTTTATTTCCATCAATTATAATGAGTTCTGTATGCCTTAGAAAAGAACAAAGCACTCGATTCTTTCCCTGGATTTTTTCCCCCTGAATTCTCAATGCCCTTATTGCATCTAACTCATCTAATGCTTATGGGAATCTTTCCTCCCAGCTTTTAATTTAATGTTAGCATTTCCTTCTTTGGCTCATTAACTGCCCTTCAGTGGAGGTTTACCGCTGAACCCCAAAAGAGGTTTCCAGTTTCTGTAAGGGTGATGAGCCAGTCTCACCCTGCACTTCAGCCAACAAAAATGTTGTGCCATTTTACAAGCTACAGAAGTCCCAGAAGGTCACATGGTTGCATGGGCTAATATATGCAGAAAAATAATAAAAAGTTTTATAAGCACCTCTGGGAAAGCCAACCAATCTCAATAATGCCCCCAGGCAGGTAGAGTTTGGTGTCTTCACTCAGCCTCACGCCTGCACAAGTTAAACTAAGGGTATCTAGATGTGAAGGGCCTGATCTGCAGACAAAAAACAGTCCCTGACTAAGGATAACCTTCTTGCCATTAGGTTTTGCCTAAGTGCATTTTTATCAAATTGGTATCTTATCAAAGAAATCAAGGGAGTTATTTATTTGAAGGCCAAAAGCAAAGGTATTTTAATGAGTCTGGTATTTTTACACTCTTGGAAAGCCAAGAAATTTACATTCCAGTGTCCTGGGAAAGAAATAAGACATGTGCTGTTGAAAGTCCCACTGGTTATTAGCTGATTTTCATCTACTTCAACTTCTCCTTGGAAAGCTTTCCCTGCTCCCTGATAAATTCCCTGTATATACACCACAATGATACATGCACAGAGGGCATGATCAGGAAGTAGGGAAACCTTTTCAAAGGCTACCATTTCTTTATAACCACTTTAGATGGTAGATACTTAAATCAAGAAAGAGAAGCTGGGTGTGACTACCTCTACAAAGTTCAGTTAAGACCTGGAGATGGGGGAGAATGATTGAAGTAATTTAAGGAGAAATCCTATGAAGAATAATTTATGACATGTACTCACTCATTGAATATTCAAGGATTATATAAATTGCTTAATATCTAGATGTTTTCATGCCAAAGGTCAAACCATAAATCTCATATCTTAGATGATATTTGGCATTTCCAAAATGACATGGTTGCCATTTTGGCTGCCAAACATTCATCATTCATTAATTAGCTTTTTTTTTTTTTTTTTTTTGAGGTAACACTAGTTTACAACAATGCATGTGATTTAGGTAAATAGGTTCACATCTCCTCAGATGCACTTCACTACACCACACCCATCATCAAGCACACATAATTCTGTGCTACAGACCATGGGCAACCACTGGGAAACTTCGTTTCCACTCCACATCTCCTTCCCATGTAGCAATCTTCATCCTGGAGTCCTATGTCCTGGCTTGTTTTGTCTTAGTTTTGTCAGTTCCTTTGCTTCATTTCTCTCTATTCCACATAGGAGGGGAGTCATATGGTATTGTCGTGGTATGACTTATTTCACTTAACATAATTTCATATAGTCCATTGTCACAAATGTCAAGAGTTCACTTTTGGTTATAATTGAGTAGTTTTTACTGTGTATATAGACCATGTCTTCTCAATCCTCTGCTCTGTCATTGGGTACTTAGCTTGTTCCCATAACTTGGCTATTGTAAGTAAGTAGTATTGCAATGAACATAGGCATGAGTGCATTCCTTCAAATTAGTGTTTTTGTATTCTTCAGGTAGATACCTAGCAGTGGCACAATGCTTTTGTATCTTATAATTATATATCTATGTGTACTACATAAGCATACATAGTACATATATAACTAGATAAACATTATATGAAATGCAAATATGTAATTCAATATATATATATCATATGTATGTCTACTCCTAATACATGCACATGTATTCCACATACACAAACAAATATTATGTTGCTAATACTAAAATATGTATTTTTTTCTCACTGAACTCTAAAGTAATCAACACCCAAAATTTAACTAACTGCTTGTATATTCTGTTTAGTTTCCTAAGATTTTTGGATCCCACAAATGTTAACTTGATCCATCATATTTGTAAAATTACATGCATCTCATGTCTTCATGAAACTTTTACTGGATTTCAATAAAAATCTTCAGAAAGAGAAAGATGCCCACAAAGTCTTTGTGAGAAGAAAATTCTGAGTGATTTGAAACTCTCCTTCCTGCCTGCAGGTGAGAAGACACCAGTATCCCAATGCTGAAATTGCCGCAAAGTGCTTCCCACATTCCTAGGCCTTGTTAGAATTCACCAGTGCTCCAGCAGCTCTTATTTAAGTTTCCTTTGCATAACTGGTTCTCTTTTTCATGCAGACCATTTGTGCTCATGTCCCAGAAGTCTTAAAGGCTTCACTGGATGATTTCACTCAAGCAAGCAGTCTTTTCTTTACCGTTAAGGACTTCATAGTGAGTATTTCTATACCACAGGAATATAAGTTTTGATTTTACAAAAGAATTACCTAAAATTAAGTTTGCATAGTAATAATATCTTCGTATTTATAAATCATCATTCCTTTCTTGGCAAAATAAGTCAACAAAACATGTACAAAAATCACTTTTATCTTCCACAGGATGAGCAACATTTCTTCTTGCAAAAATGCCACCTTTTAACTGCCAATGGTATTTCCTGAAATCCCTTCAGTTCTCCCTTCAGATCTCTTTCAGTCTGACTTAATCCACTACAACTTAACAAGATATTGTAGCCACCAGGCTCTCAGAGGGTGTGGCAGTAAAAAATGATGGGCTTAGTTTTAAGATGCCTAAAATGTATCTAAATAAACCCATTGATTTTTCTGAGCTACATTGGTACATTCATTACTCAATAATGCATTAGTTCGTATGATAAATTATTCATTTTATGTTCATTACATCACTACATAGAACTCATCTGTGTAGACAGTTCCCAGAGAAACATAATATAACCACAAGTTACGTACATGATTTACATTTTTTCATTTTACATTCAGAGAAGTACAAAGGAACAGAAATTTAGTTTTAATTATATATGGATCAATCTGTAATCTATACTATTAATTAAAATTAAAATTAATAGTATAGTATGGCCATTTTTTCCATGTCAATAAATGTGCTTCATGTCAATAAATGTGCTTCTTAAGCATCATTTTTAAAAATTTAAGTTCCCATTGAGGGAATGTAGACTCCCACAGAATTACTGTAACACACCAGAGTGAGTTCATGTTCCCTTGACCCTGTTCCTCTTAGTGTAAACATGTACGAACTATAGTACAGTATCACAACCCAAACAAATGACATTGGATATAATCAAGATATAAAATTGAATTGAATTGAAATTTAATTTAATAATTTATGTAACATAATAAATATTCACAGTACAGTCAGTCCACACTTAATGTAGTCAGTGGGTTCTTGGGAACTGAAACTTTAAGTCAAAGAATACATTAGGAAGCCAATATTAACATTACCATATGCTAATTAATGTAAACAAGAGTTAAGCTCCTATGACCTACTTCTGGTCACAAAAATACCAGCATACTTTCAAATAAAGAACCTAGACATATATATATATATATTCTATATATATATATAGAATATAGAATATATATAGATAGATATAGATATATCTATATATAGAATATATATAGACATATATATCCTATATATATTTATTTCTTTTTTAGAGACTAGGTCTATGTTACCCAGGGTAGTCCTGCATACTCAAGTGATCTCTAGTCTCAGGCTCCCAAGACTGGGATTACAGGCGTGCTCCACTATGTGCAGGTATTTTTTGAGACTAGGTCTCACTATGTTGTTCAAGGTAGTCTCAAACCCACAGACTCAAGCGATTCCTAGCCTCAGCCTCCCAAGGCTGAGATTAAAGGCACACACCACCATGCCAGGCGCAGACATGTTTATACTAAACAATTATTTGCATTCATTCATTTCCAGCTTATTCCAGTTCAGATTCAAGGTGTCCAGAGTTCATTTCAGCAACATGACACCCCAACCAAGACAGGATGGTGCCCTTCTATCACAGGGTGCATCACAGCCACACCCACACCCATTGCAACTGGACCAATGGAACTCTACGTTCACATCCCTGAGATGTGAGAGAAACCCAGAGCACCTGGAGAAAACTCACAGGGAGCAAGTGCAGATCACACAGAGAGAGCACTCTGACTAGCTTTTTCTTCACAACAAGATAATGAAATGAGATTGAATAAAATGATATTGTTGGAAGACCTGATGTGATAGCATCTCAAGGTGCAGTCAACATTTTCAAAACTGTTGTGTGATAGTTTACATTTTCCTATACAACATTCTCAGTCGATTTTACTTGCAGCACTTCTCATTTCATCCTGGCTGCATCCCCTGTGGCTCAGAACCCACAGGTGGGGGTGGTCAGTGATGGATAGTAAAGGAGAAGTCAACTCACTATTGCCTCTTCCTGTTTTTGATGTTCCAACACATGCCAGGAGTTTAAATTAGTCCTTGGTACCCACCATGTGCAAATGGAAGTTGAGTGAAGCATATCCACATGATTAGGTTTGAAGAGAGACTCCTGAATTTAATAGGCTTATAAACGAATGACAAATTGATACAACTTGTATTTTAAAAAAACGGCAAGCACTTCAAGTTATAAAAGAAATAAATCATGAGGATGTCATTCACATCATGGTGACTATAATTTAAAATATTGTGTTTTCTGCTGATGGGAATGTAAGATGGTCCCGCCACTATGGAAAGCTATGTGGAGGACCCTCAAACCACTAAAAATGGAACTCTTATTTGATCCAGCTATCCCACTTCTGGGAATCTACCCAAAGGATACAAAAGGACATCTGTACGTGAATGTTTATTGCACCACTATTTACAACAACCAGGATATGGAAGCAACCCGAATGTCCCAAAATAGAAAAATGCTACAGAAAACTGTGGTATATGTACATGATGCAATCAAAAAAAGACAAACATGTCATTCACAGCAACATGGATGGAGCTAGAAGGAATCATGTTAGCGGAAATAAGCCAAAAAGAAAAAGAGAAATACTGGATGCCCCCAATTATATGAGAGACAAAGGGAAAACAATCTAGCAGGCAAGAAAAAAAATTAAAACTAATTTTTAACAAAATTGAAGCATAGGGCTTCAATTTGCATTCATTCATTTTCAGCTTATTCCAGTTCAGATTCGAGGTGTCCAGAGTTCATTTCAGCAACATGAGACCCCAACCAAGAGGGGAAGGAGGGAAATTGGGAGTGGGAGGGGTACAGAAGACTATAAGGTGTTAGGAGAACCCCAGGGTCGATTATGATGTCAAACAAAATAAATAATATAATAAACAAAAAAATGTGTTTTACATATGAAAGTGGCAGAGAGGAGATTTTAAAAGTTCTCATCACAAGAGGAAAAAATTATAACTATATGAAGTGACATGATAACTGAACTTACCATGATCATTATTTCACAATGTATACATATAACAAATCATATGCTGAAAACCTTCACCTCAGACATTGTTGTATGTCAATTATATCTCAGTAAGGCCGGGGTGGGGGTGGGGGGAATACATGCTCTACAACTGGAAGAAAGTCAACTCTAGGCACACAAATCAAGCTTGGGCAGAGAGATTTTCCAAGTGTATATAACCCATTTTCAATCTGCCTTTCCAAAGTGACCAGGGCATGTTGTCACCTTCATTCTCAGATAATTACTACAACAGTAGCATGAGTGCACCACAAATAATTTCTCTGAATACTATCATCAAATTGCTGATAAACTCTACCCAACACCCTATCATCAACCCTCCTCTGGTAAACTTCTACCATGAAATAAAAAGCATTCTTAGTCAAATCAACAAATACTTAATGTGAAGTTACAAGGAAGGCAGAACTCTCCATAAATTACTAGGTCAGCTTTCTTAAGAAAAGCAGTCACTTTGCAAATGTCTCTTCCTTAGCAGATTAGCACAGGGAAAACAAAACTTGATCCCATTGGAATGCTGCCATTTCATTGCCCTCTCTTCAACATAAACTTCTTCTGAAGTTCTGTTTAGAGATTAAAAAAGACTAGGCAATAATTTAAATTTACAACATGTTCCTGAAAGCCTAGACCACCATCTGAACACTCCCTGCACTTCCTAAATGAGTACAGGCTCCATAGATCTTGTCTTAGTGGCTATCTTGGTGTGCTAGGGCTGTCATGAGAAAATACCTCAGTCTGTGTGATGCAAGTAACACTGTTGTGGAGGTTGGTAGTCTGAGATCAGGGTGATGGTGTGGTCAGGTTCTGGGGAGAGCTCTTTTTTTTTAAGACTAGGTCTCGCTGGGGAGCAAAGGGGGTCAAGGTTCCTGGGTAAGCCCCCTAATCCCTGTGAGCCCCAGAGGGGGGGATGGGGTGGGAGAGGCGGCCCCACTCACCAGCAGATGGCTGCTTCTCAGGGCAGCCATCTGCCATCTGCAGCTCGAATGGGCCGAGCCATGTTGCCCTCTGCTCCTAGCCCAAGGGGAGACTGTCCAAGCCGCCCCTGCAGAGGAAGATAAGGGGGGCAGGTGGAGCCCCTTCCATTTGGCTCTCACTCTCAGAGGATCAAGAACATGCGCAAGACAAACCCCAACATAGAATGGGAGAGGGATCATGCAAAAATCCATCCCACAAGCCTGAGATGGACACAGCAGATGGACAACTGAGAGAACCAGTGCATGTGAGACGAGAGAAACAACAGTAGAGACACGATGTCACCATGCACACTGATGCGCTCACGGGGTCAAGAAAACCGGGGACTTTTTGGAGATGCCTTCAAGGAGAGCAACACAACCTCCCCACACTACAGGACAGGAGAGGATGACCAAAGATGGGGTCATCGGCCCCACATCATAACTGCAAACTGTGGCAGAGGAGATGATCTTCAAAGGCCAATCACAGACGCCTGTATTCACAGAGAAACTTCTTAACCAACACTGGCTGGGAGCCAGACCCCCTAAACCTGACACCAGAGCCATAAGGAAAAGCAGCAAAGCAATGGAGATGGGATTAGAGAAGACGGCCTGCAGCAAAAAACCATGAACAGATCAGATCACAAATGAACGCAGGCAGACTGGCCGCCCCAAGGTAAACTTAAGACTTAAAACCTACCAGCAAGGCTCGCCTGTTTCCAACAACACAGTCCCTCACCCAGTGAAAGGACACTGCCTCAGGAAAGAGACTAATGTACTCAGCACAACTAGTGAACAACAAAGAGTGGGGTTGGAGAGAATGGAAGGGGCACCAGAGGGAGGAGGGAGGGGGAGGTAACCCCAAAAAACACTTACAGAGGTTGTGATCTAAAGAACAAAATAAGTAAAATTAAAAAAAAAGACTAGGTCTCGCTATGTTGCCTGGGGGTAGTCCCAATCCTGGGCACTCAAGCGATCCCCAGCCTCAGCCTCCCAGGTAGCTGGGATTACAGGCGCCCGCCACTGCACCCAGCTGCTTTTTCGAAACCAAGTCTCGTTATGTTGCCCGAGGGTAGTCTCGAACCCGAGAACTCAAGTGATCCCTGTCCTCTATAGCCTCCCAGCGCTTGGGTTATAGGTACGTGCCACCACACCCGGCTAAGAACTCTTTTTGACTTGCAAAGGGCCACCTTCTTGCTGTGTGCTCACAAGGCAGAGAAAGACCGCAGGTTTTAGAAAAGCAACCGTCATGCACAGTTGGCAGAAGTGTATATGACTGCAGCCTCTGTGGAAAACAGTATGGAAATTTCTTCAAAAATTCAAAATAGGTCTGCCATATGATTCAGCAATTCCATGCCTAGGCATCTATCCAGAAAATATAAAAACATTAATTTAAAAACATGTGTGCACCCATATTGTTGATTGCAGTGCTGTTTAAAATAATAGTCAAATATGGAAAGTGTTGATTGACAGATGACTGGATAAAGATGTGGTACATATACACAATACAATACTACTTAGCTATTTCTTTTTAAAAAGATGAAAACTTGCCATTTGCAATAAAGATGAAACTGGCGGGAATTATGTTAAGTGAAATGAGTCATAAGAAAGCTAAATAGCAGATGATATCAAGTTTATGTGGAATGTAAAGAAACAAAGCACAGGAACAAATAAAACTCAAACGAACTCTTGGATTCTGATAGCAAAAGTGAAGCTGCAAGATCAAAAAAGAGTGTAGATCTAAGGGTGGATTGGGGGTATCGAATGAACTACAGGGGAGGATTATGGGTAATTTGGTGATGGTCATATTAGGATAACATACCTTTGAAGAGGTGTGACTCTGTTCTCCTAAAGCATATACAGTGATATAAAACAATGTTGCTATGTCTTCAGCATAAGAATACTGTGGGGGATACAGTTCATTTCACAGGTGAGAAAGTACAAGACACAGGCAAAGCAGAGACACTGAGTAAGGCTACATGCTTCAGTAGACCTAAGCAAAGTCAGCCCTGAACTCACCTCCAGTGCTCTCTAGGGATTCGTCCAGGCTGGGGACCGGGGACAGGGAATAAATGTGATTGTTGCTGAAAAACTCGTGTCTCAGGATCTTTAAAAAAGGTTTCTATGTGTAGTCCTGAAAGGGTGTTTTCTACCCCAAAGTGTCCTGCAGTTAAACAATTACATTCTTGAAATGTTTATGGAGGTTTTCTTGAACTGAAGTCCCTAAGAGTCACCGAACACCTACGTAGGAACATGACTTTCTTGCCTAATCTTTTCAAATAATTTTTTGGTTGTTGAAATAGAAATGGATCGAATGTTTCTTAAGCCAGGAGAAAGACTCTATTTCTAAACTTCGAAACTAAAATATTGCAACGAAAAGCAATGGGAATGATGCAGAACCATGAAAATTGTTTTCGTAAAACTCAGTATCAGAAAGACTGAATTTCATTCACAATTTGTCTTTTTTTAAAAAAGGAAAGTGTCATCATGAACCATAGAGATTAGGTGAAAAAGTTGCCAACGGTAACTATTCTGGGCTTTATGGTGGACATACCCAAAGTAATTATCCTGCTGTGAATTCCAATAAATCTTGATTTAATACCTTGCGGTAGCAAGGGTGTCATTAAAATGTGAATATTAACTTTCCAATAATTTCTAGAAATTGAAATGGAATCTATTTGGCAATAACATGACATTTTGACACCAATAAAAATATTTTATGTAGTTATGTAAGTGGTAAAAATAAATGCTTTATAAAAATTTATCCAGAAGGACTTATAACTAGGAAAAACAATCATAATTAACAAGATTTTGCAAAGTAGGCTTCAGCCAACGATAACTTTTAAACCAGCTGAAGATGATGAGATCATTGCTGGTCCTAAGTTCATGAGATCTGACCACCTGTAGAGATTATTTAAAGGGACTTAAAAGGATTAATTTTCCAAAGACAGACAGGCCAAGAGAATCTCCCTCTTTTGCCTGGCTTTCTATTTTGCCGAAAGTATGCAATTGGATGCATACTTGGGTTTTTCAAGCAGCTGTTCCTATGGTGCTGAAGTGAATGTGTAAACCCTCCCAGTACAGCTGGAAAAAAAAGGCATGAACCTACTGCTTCTGAGGGTATTACGAGCCTAGATTTATTTCCAGAATAAAATGTGTCCAAGGCAACCAAATTGAAGAAGAGGGTTGTGAAATTAACCAGCAAATGAGTCATCTTCTTGACAATTCAAATGACTGATACAATCCATGTTGTCCTGGCAGGAAACCACAGCTGTTATAGTGTGCGCTGACTGACAGGATGCTCTTCAATACTCTGGGAGCTGGGTAGCCTGTGAATAATTACAACAGCATCAGAAGAACAAATATATGTTGAGGACAGGTGAGCCAGAGACCCTCCATCTTAGCTAGGACTCCATTTTGATGGCTATGCCCCCTCCCCTTGGGTAGTGGAAGAGTGCCTGCTATGCTGAACACATCCCATTGTTGCAATAACTGATAAACCGCAAACCCTGACTCTGTCTCCCTTGTTTTCCTGGCTATTCCGGGAACATGTTTCACCCTCCTACCTACTTGCTTGCTTTATGATAGGGGTCGGTGGTGGTTTTGCCCTATAAAAGGTTGTAACAAAGACTGTTCAGGGTTTCTCTTGTGACCTGGCTTGGGAACCCTGGTGCTCCAATAATAAACATGCAGCTTTGAACTTCAACCCGAGTCCTTGTGTTTCGTCGAGCAGCCTGTGACTCACAACAGTATATATACTTTTTATTTTTTTATCAGTATGAGTATCACTGATCACTAAACCTAAGTGGCATATCTAGGATGTTTAAGTTGACAATTGTTATGCTAATAGTAGTAAAAATAAAACCTATTTCATGAATGAAAACACTCTTATCCTTGGACTCTACTTTTATTCAAATTTAAATAATTTAAATAAAATATAATATTAATTAAATATTTAAAGCTACACATCTATGTCTATTATATAATAGAAAAGCATTAGCATATCAGACTTTTGTGTGTGTGTTTAATAGATTTTATTTTACAGAGCAATTTTAAATTCACAGCAAAATTGAATGGAAGATAAGAGTTTTCATATATACTCTGTTCACACACTCATATCCACATACACCACACACACACACACACACACACACACACACACGGTCTCCTTACTGTCAACATCACACAACAAATTAGGTGATTTGTTATAAGTGGCATATCATTATCACCCAGGTTCACAGTTTACATGAGGATTCAAATTGGGTGTTGTGCATTCTATGGGTTTTGAGGGAGGAGTCACAGATATCCATCATGACGGTATCATACAATGGAGTTTCACTGCCCCTGGTCTTAGCAGTCATGAGAGCAAAGCCAAATGTACAGGCTTAAATAAAAACAGGCTTCATTCTGTGAAAAAAACCACTTAACACCATGGAGATTTATGAAAATGGGTTCATAATATTTGCATCTCCACAATGCATTGTTTGAGAAATCAGGGAAATGATGAAACCTCAGTTCTTGTCCTCCTCTGCATATAGTAGATCAACATTTCTTTGGGTCAAAAGATCTAAACTTATAAACAAAAAACCAGAGGCTCTTGTCAAGAATATTTAAAGTTTTATTATCAATGATTCAGCTTCCTGTTGTTATTCTGCAACAAGGTATATAAATTGAATTCAAACTTGTGATTGTTGGCACAATTCTTTTACTTTCTCACTATTTTTTTATAATTTTATTTTTTAATTGATTGTACACACACACACACACACACACACATATATATCATCATTGTCTAGCCCGAGGTTCTCTCACCAATTTAAAACCTGTGAACCAGCTTAATCTCTTGTGCCCATCCCTCCCCCAATTTTTCCCTTCTCCCCCTTTCTTGCTCTATGCCTCAGTTCTGCTGACAGTTGTAAATTATTCTTGTACATTTGTTTGTTTGTTTTCCCTATGTCCCTCAAATATGTGAGACCAGCCAGTAGTTCTCTTTTTCTTTCTGGTTTATTTCCACTAACATGATTCCCTCTAGTTCCAACCAAGTTGCTGCAAATGACATGTTTGTCTTTTTTGATTAATGAATAATATTCCATTGTGTACAGATACCACAACTTTCTGACCTATTCATCTGTTTTGGGATATTTGGGTTGCTTCCATATCCTGGCTATTGTAAATATCGCTGCAATAAACATCCGAATACAAGTGTCCTTTTGAATTAGAGTTTTTGTAAACTTCGGGTAGCTTCCTAGAAGTGAGATTGCTGGATTGAATGGTATTCCATTTTCAGTAGTTCAAGGGTTCTCCACACAGCTTTCCATAGTGACTGGACTAGTTTGCATTCCCATCAGTAGTGTAAAAGTGTTCCTTTCCACATCTGCACAAGCACTTATTGTTGCCCACTTTTTTATATATGGGATATATATCTTTATATATATCTGGGGGTACCCCTTTATTTTTACTGGTGTGCTTTCTCACACCATTATTATTTTTAATAATTAAAGACTGAATCTCAATTTGGAATGAAATATCTTGTCTTAGATAGGATGTAATACAAAGAACACATGCACATATTATTACCCATAAGTGAAAACAAAAAACCAATCAAAATGCAGACAGACAACATGTCTCTAACATTGCAAAGGCTTATATAAAGGCCGATATTTCAGAAAAGTGCTAGTAAAATGGTGAATGTGTGAAAACAGAGAAAAATATTGTGTATATAAGGTGCAGAAAATGTCCCAGAATCTGACAGTGCCCATGTATTTTTATATCCAGAATACACTTAAAGAATAATTTCCCATAGACTAAAACCTATGCAACTGGCCTCAAATCCTCGCTTTATCTAGTAAACTTGTCTAGGCATCATGAAATCTTTTATTTCAACTAACAAGAGAAACTCCACATAGAAGACATTTTGTGTTTTTCTGCTACCACCCATATCAGCAACCCAATTTTGCTCTGGGGGTACCCCTCTATCTATCTAGCTATGGTGAGGCCCCACCCCAGGGCCTCAGGAGAAGTGAGGGGAAGTTTGTAATCTGCTTAGTCACAGGATCAATTCAAGCATGATCACGGACACAGGGGTGTAAGGATGATGACAAGACTGGTGTGTAAGCAAGTGGAAAATCTTTTCCACTAAATTTGGTAGTATAATGCCTTCATCTTGGTATCAGAAAGAGGGCTATCCTGGAGACAAAGCTGAAGAGGCAAAACCAAGGGCAAAACTCCACAGATACTTTTTGGTGACTGAATAAAATAGAAACAATGAGAACATTCAGTATCTTTAAGTGGGGGGATGAGGGGAGATATAAGAGATTTAAAAAATTGGAAGGGATTTTTGAGACTGAATTGTGATAGAAAACTTTGAAAAGTTTTCTTTTCAAAGATATTGTTGATAGACTATATTCCCCAAAGATAAGCTTAAATCCTAGCTGTTCTCCCCACTCAAACCCTATGTATGTGCCCTTATTTGAAAATCAAGTCTTTTTGGATTTAATCAAGTTAGAATGAACTCATACAGGAATGGGTTGAGAACAAAATCCAATGGCTGGTGTTCTTATAAAGACAGAGACTGGGAGACACAACAACATGCATAGAATAATGTAAAAAAATCATGCTATAACCACATTAGGAAGATGGGGAGCGCAGACCTGGAAACTACCTGTATTTGTTGGAGAATTAAATTCTTGCCTTCTCTCATGAGGACTTTACCTTATATGGAATTGAACAGATAGCACTAAGGTTAAGATAGCCATAGCATCATTATCAGCTTGGTAAACTGAGATATGGACATAAATGATCTAAGAAACAACTAAATATTGAAAGTGTTCACTTCTGGAGCATGAGTACTGGGGTACATAAATGGGTTTTTTCATAATAAAAGTAGAACTACATGGCCCATCAAGTTATATATGTTAATTACTTTGATGACAATAAGAATATCTTAAAGTAAAATAAGAGAAATGAACAAGTAATTCACAAAAGAAGAAATTCAAATGATGAATCTCTAGACAGATGTTAAAAGCTCAATTAGCAATTAGATCAATTCAAAATAAACAAGTCCATAATATTAAGCACTAAATCTGCCACCAAGAGATGACAAAGAGATGACAAGAGATGACTTGTACTAGATGACTAGTACAAGTAGTTTGGGAAAAAAATTGAAATGTCCAGTAAAGTTGAAAATGTATGCACATGAAACCCTGCTGTTCTTTTAGGTTGAATCCCAGGAAACTCTTGTATAAAACTAGAAAACATGTTTAAATGATTAAATTATACTGTTTATAATACTGACAGCCTTAAAGGAAAGAAATGTTTACCACTTGGTGTTTATATATTTCAGATAGACTGAAATGCCATATGATAATTAAAAGGTGTAAACTAAAATTATGGCTATAAAAAAGCAAATTTTAGATCATGTTGAGTGAAAAAAACTTGAAAAACTTTGTCTTATTACTAGTCATACATATTTGGAAACATAAACCAAATGTTTATGAATGTACTAATGTAAAAACCAAAATACAGGTTACTTGGATGAGAGAAGTTATTGTGAAATATTAAAATTGAATGGTGGTGTGTACATGAAAAAAATGCACTTCCCTTGAAATATTGTAGTTCTTCTATTTAAAAACGGTCTCAAAGAAACAACAGAAAATGCTAGTAATTGTCAATTCTGGGGGATGGATACTGCGGATTTAAAAAATGTAATTCCAATACTTTCCTCTATTTTTATTTCTCAGTTCTAAAATGACAGATGTTAAAATGGCTCATTAGGAAGTAAGTTTCAAAAATTTATTAGCAATAAACCGCAGGTATAGCATAATAACCTATCAAAGATACCCACATGTCAGAGAAATACCCCAAAACATCCAGTGAACAACCCACTAAAAAAGATAACAAATGCAACCAGTTTTATCGATAAAATCTTACAAACATCCTAGGAAAATGTCTGACGGTACCACAATCCTGATACAAAGTTGAGCTAGAATATTAGCAACCCAAATTCATCGTGTATTAGAAGGAAAATGCTTTATCTTGCTTGGGTGAGGTTTATAAAGAACTCATTCAACACCGGGAAGGTTAATTTTGGAAATATACTAAAAAGGTAAATGAGAAAAAGTTGTTGAAAGTCCAACCGATGTAAAAACTTTCTAAAACATTATAACAGTTATATATATTTTTTCAAGTCCTTACAAATGGAAGAAAACTTCCATAACAGAAAAAAATTGTTGCCTTAATCAAAAATAATTTTTGCTCACGATCAAGTACTGGTCGATGAAGTGAAATAAATTTCACTGCTTAAAAAAGAAAGCAAATGTCATTCGTTGAAGGTTACAGAACTACCTCTTTAGAAATTCCATTTACTGACATCTCATTACAAGCAGTCAATTCTGACGTCGAGCCCCGCCCCCCCGCCGACGGACCACTAGGCCCCGTTGCCCGAAGACCTGCGCGCATGCGCACCGGCGCAGGCAGGGTTCGGCGCATGCGCATGGGACGGAGCCACGCAAGATGGCGGCGCCCAGCATACCCACACCGCTGCATGGGCACGTGGGCCGAGGAGCCTTTCGCGATGTGTACGAGCCTGCGGAGGACACGTTCCTGCTGCTGGACGCGCTGGAGGCGGCGGCGGCCGAGCTGACGGGGTGCGAGCAGGGCGAGGGTGCCCGGGGAGAGGGCATGGGCTTCCCGAACAGGCGGGGGTCCAGGGCCGTCGGGAGCTGCCCCGCCTTCTCCTAGAGGAGGTGGTGTCGGCGCGCTTGGTGGCTGGTCACTCGCCTCCCTGAGACGCCTGTAGTCCTGGAATGCGCGTAGCGCGCGTGCGGGGATGTGTTTTCCCACAACCCAGCTTTTAGGGTCGCTGTGTCACCACCTCGCCGGAATGGCTCCCCCTCTCCCCCCGCTTTTAAGTCAGAAGGTCGCGTTTGCAGCGACATGGATGGCGCTAGACCTCCTATTAGCAGAAATAAACCAGAAAGGGAACGAGAAATACGGGATGGTCTCACTTCTATGAAGGATATAGGGAAAAACAAACAAATAAGAAAAAACGAGAAACAACCAAAAGACCTGAACCATAGAGCGAGAGAGGTGACGGGCACAAGAGATTAAGATGTTTAATGGGTGTTAAGGAGATGGTACACAATGGGGGGGTGGTAGTGTGTGTGTGTGTGTGTGTGTGTGTGTGTAAAATAAAAAAAGAATTCACTTGCCACTTTTTGCTTTCTCAAAGTGGTAACATTCAAGTCATCCTGCTTTTCATCATTTGGTACAGGAAGGTAGCTTCCTTACTTTCATTCTAGAGATTTAAAGTATTGATACCCGTTTTTCTAACTTTATCCAAAATAAATTTCAGAAAGCCCCCCCCCCCAAGAAGGTCGTGTGTCCCAGAGCAGTGTTATTTTAACACATTCAAAATCAAAAAAAATTTGCTTCATACCAATATTTAAATTTTTGGTAAATAGTAAATCTGCCTAACATTTAATTTACTAAGCACATAAAAACAGCCTCTAGCAGCAGAAGAGCGCACCAAAAATACGATTTAAAGACACTGGAGCGGAGATGTGTTTAAACCACCAAATAGCATTACTTGCCTTTAGCGACTGCTTTTACCCACATGTGACTACGTGGCCGATGTGACCTGAACAATTTTTATTTATCTGTGAAAAATTGGAATAGTTACGTATACCTAGCAGCCTAACGAATTTTCACATAGCAAATATTAAAATTAGGTTGGTGAGATGATGCTATACATTTTAAATTGGTAACATTTTTTTTTTTAATGACTGGCATTTAGATAATTTATAAAGTACAAGACCAAATGGAATTTCCTCAGGATGAAACAAGCAGCTATCAAACTTCACAGATCTATATTTTATTTTTCTGTATTAACCTTGGTCAGGTTTTAATATGTATAAAATGTCCTAGCTCTTATATAACTGGCTTTTCATTGTAAAAAATGGTACATTTGGATTTACAAGTAGAATATAGAATGGCACAGTACTGTTTAATAACATTTATCCTTAGGATATTCCAGAAAGATTTACAAGCATAAATTGCATTGCAAACTATGCTGTAAAAGCTGATTTTGTTATAAAGGTTTGGATATTTTCTGTCTTGGAAGTCTAATTGTGAAACCATGACAGTTATTTTCAAATAGAACCTTCTTGGTAAGATCCAAAAGCTTTTCTACCATATAATAAAAGTCTGACATGTGAATTACTTCCCAAAAACTAGGAAAGAAGACTGAGTCTGTTAATGGGTAGTTTTTTGGAAGTTACATGCCTCTAAATCCATCAAACCTATTTCTATAATGGAGATATTTGGTGCTTTTATGGCATAAGGTTATAGAAAAGGAATAAATACATGAAGGACAAAATATGGTAGAATGACGATCTATTCAATAGCATGACTTATTTTCAATATTCTAAAGTTTGATACTTAAATACTGTCTCCCAGTTCAGTGTATAGATATGGAGCTTCTTTAAATCTCTTGAATGGGACATGCTAATGAATTTATGAATGCTATGTACTTTTTTTTTTTTTTTTTTT